>JAGFPH010010286.1:22596-41067 GCA_018207615.1 Philaenus spumarius
TACAATTTGTGAGTTATATCATTCGAAAGGCAATTCAATTTACTATATTCCTGTGCAAGGGTATATTTCTTACAGTTCCCAAGGAACAAAATTCATGGAATCTCAAGATAAATGATTTTTTTTATTATCCATGTAAGGTAATTGCGCAATGTATACCACTCATAAGCCCAAGTACAATTTGTGACTTACATCATTCGAAAGGCAATTCAATTTACTATAATCCTGTGCAAGGGTGTATTTGTTACAGTTCTCGGAACAAAGAACAAAATTCAGATTAATCTCCCCATAAATAAAATTTTCCATTTTCCATGTAAGGTAATTGCGCAATTTCTACCACTCTTACGCCCAAGTACAATTTGTGAGTCATATCATTCGAAAGGCCATTATTAGATTTACTATAATCCTGTGTAAAAATTTTGTTGGTACAGTTCCTGGAACAAGGATACTTGCTTTTTTAAACTTACTTATTCCCTGATAAGACAATTCGGCTATAGCAATGCATCAGTGCTGCTTACGCTTTTTTTAACTGGTTGAGATATAACCACGTTTTAAATAAAAACATATAAAGACAGTAAGTTAAACCTATAATAAGTCGTACTTTTAAACACCGGCGGAGTGATATACAGTAATACTTTCACACTCAACCTGTCTACATTTGAGAATTCCTTAACCCATTGGGGTAGACTCGGTTACGTCGCGGACGCATGGGGCTTTTTTCTCAGTTACGCGCTGCTAACTGTTTATTTAATTAGCCGAAATTTACAGTTTGCTTGAAATTGTTTGTTCTTTCGTTGAAACTAAAAACCTAGTTATTTTACGTTGTGTGGTAGGCTAACTGATTTGTATGCGTTTAATTGAATATTTTGAATGACAGCGGTTAGTCAATGCATGTGTGTTTACAATGCGTGTAAAAATGGATCATGAAAACGTGTGTAATTCTGAAGATTATAAATACTTATAAAGTGATTCAGAATTTGATTCTAATGAAAGTGACAATCTGCAAATTGAACAAGAAAAGGGCCGATACCATATGGCTATACGAACAGTGCCAAAAGTGCCGGAACATGTTCAAAGATTTTCATACATTAGTGGATTATTAAATAAAGATATTTGAACTTGTAAATACTTTGCAATTATACCGTAAAAAGTGTCAAGTGCTTATTTTCAAATTAATTATTATAAACTGTTGTCATGTAGGTTATGTTTTGTCATCAAAATGCATCGTTTGATCAGAATACCAAGCCCTTGTATCAAAGATTGTTAAAGGCAAGAAAGGCAAGAAAACACATATAAATTTAATGAAACGCCAAAATACCAGACAAACTTAGCCTAGGCTATCAGTGTTGCTAAACTGTATAAAATATGTATATATTTAAAAGAATACAGAAATTATACAACATTCTTTGTCTCATTACAATATATAAATATGTATTGCCCTTTTAATTTCACAACAAGAAATATAGAAAACCTTAAATGCTATTGAGCTAAGTTGAGAAAGTAACTAAGTGAAATAAAACCTGAACACAAAATCTCACAACAAATACGGTTACTAACTTCAAACACGTTTCAACGATAATGTCGCCATCCTCAGTGATGTATGGGCTACGGTAATCAAACTTAGGATGACGACATTGTCGTTGAAACGCGTTTGAAGTTAGTAACAGTATTTGTTGTGAGATTTTGTGTTCAGGTTTTATTTTATATAGTAAACCTTAATCAACGTTAAATTGTTCAATTTATTATACAACATTGAAATATTATTCTATCGTAAAAAAATCAATATTTTGACCAGAACTAATACAATGTGTTTGCTATAATTTCACAAAAAGAAAACCAAATACTTTATCTTAAATTAAATTATTCAATTACA
This sequence comes from Philaenus spumarius, assembly GCA_018207615.1. Classification (NCBI taxonomy): domain Eukaryota; kingdom Metazoa; phylum Arthropoda; class Insecta; order Hemiptera; family Aphrophoridae; genus Philaenus; species Philaenus spumarius. The sequence continues at coordinate 24,467 of JAGFPH010010286.1, forward strand.
TGCGTATAAAAATAAAATTATGTTCTGTTTACAATAATTTAAAAAAAAAAAACACAACAACAAAATACCACTTTGAATAAACAGCAAACAAATTATATTTATTATACAAATGCTATATTTTTTTGAAGTTTATGACTATTAAGTTCCAGTTATGCACATATTAATTTCTATTCCCTTACCATTCCGACTACAACTAACAGTGTATACGAAAATAGACGTTTGATCTCTTTTGTTGTCAAATAAATTTTAAAATGTTGTCTAAAATTCTAATAAACATGTGTTACTGAGGAAGGTATCTATACTAATATTATAAAGAAGTAAAATGTCTTTGTTTGTTTTTATCCTAATTTTTAAAGAAACTAAGGCTATTACACTCGACCCAACTTGAAAATGGTTCGTCGGAGGAGGGTAAAACTTCGTTTCTATCCGTTTCAGACCATTTGAAGATGAAACACAAAATGCATTACTTTATATATATGTTTTATTCCTGGATTGATAAGTGGTAGTAAATATGCTTCAAAATTGCTGATTTTTTGGTGAAAGAGTCCTAGTAAGATACACTTTTTTTGTTTTTCGATCCGATTCAAAATTGCGGAGTTACACCGATTAATCGTTTTTGGGTAGGGATTTAAGGGTATATAAGTATATGGGTTTTCCCATTTTGATAAAATAGTACTAAATATGCTTCAAAATAGCTGAAATTTTAGTGAAAGGGTCCTTGTAGGATGTCCCAGACACTAATATTTTTATTTTTCGATTTTTACAAAATGGCGGCTTGTTTGATTCAAACCAAAATGGCAAAGTTAGAGCGAGGAAATTGCATTATTTCTCCCACTCAAAAGCCCGTGTGCAGTTCTTGAGCTATATCGTTCGAAAGGTAATTAAATTTACTACAATCCTGTGTAAAAGTATTTCAGGTACAGTCCCCGGAACAAGGAACAAAATTAATAGGAAGCTCCCGATAAATGATTTTTTCATTATCCATGTTAGGTTTTTGCGCTATTTCTCCCACTTATAAGCCCGTGTGCAATTTTTAAACTATATCATTCAAAAGGTTATTAAATTTACTACAATCCTGTATAAAGGTAATTCAGGTACAATCCCCGGAACAAGGAACACAATTTATAAGAAGCTCCAAATAAATGTTTTTTTTCATTATCAATGTAAGGTAATTGGGCAATCTCTCCCAATCATAAACCCGTGTGCATTTTGTGAGCAATATAATTCGATAGGTAATTAAATTTACTACAATCCTGTGCAAAGTTATTTCAAATACAGTTTCCGGAACAAGGAACAAAATTGATAAGAAGATCCCGATAAATGTTTTTTTCATTACCAATGTAAGGTAACTACGCAATTTCTCCCACTCATAAACCCGAGTGCAATTTGTGAGCTATATCATTCGAAAGGCAATTAAATTTACTATAATCCTGTGCAAATGTATATTTGGAACAGTTTCCGGAACAAGGAACAAAACTCATAGGAAACTCTCATTATATAATTCTAGTTATTCCCTGATAAGAAAATTCGGTTATAGTAATGCGGCAGTGCTACTTACGGGCTTTTTTTATGTAGGGGGTAATCTCTAAAACTACTGAACCGATTGAAAAAAATAATTTTACTAATAAAAACATACACTATCCCTGGTAACATAGGCTATAATTCATTTTGATAAAAACATTTTTTATTTCAATATTTGTAAATTCAGTCGGAAAAAACATTAGTTTAGGCTTAGACTGTTGAACCGAGACATATTGCTTGAATGTATTTACATTCATTACCATATCAACCAATTGAATGAAGTAACAGATAAAACAGCTGTTTGCTCTAATGTTTCCATTAACAGCTAATTTCAAACTTTTAAGCAATTATTTGTACTTCTAATTTTTATGTTAAATTCTTATTAAAGTGTAGACTTGAGCCTTGCTGGTTCTTTTAACCATTATTATAACAGTAACTGCTGTTATAAAAATATACGAAATAATTTGATTTGAACATTTAACGTTATTTACCATAGCTTTGGGGTTATTATTAATCCTACATCTTTATTATAAAGAAAACATAAAATTAGTATGTGTAAAGAAGGTTCCTACGGGGAAAGCGTGCGGAGAACGCAGGGGTTTCCCCTAGTAAATTATAAAAGAGTTGTTTAAATATCTCAGTTTCTGAGATTACCCTTAGACGGGCAGAAATAAACACACAGAGATGACACCTTTATAGTACTAGTTTTAATATCTAGTTTGTAAAATAGTCTCAAGCAAAAAGTGGTATTGCTCTTTAAGATATTTCACCTCAAATATAAAGTAATGTATAGATTTAAAATAAACGGTATCAGGAAACTGACACATACTTTTTCCCTCATTATAGAAACTTAATAAAAAAATACTATTACCAATTTATTGTGATTTTTTTATTTTTAACAGTCATTTTCCCATAAAAATCCATAAAATAATAGAAAAATCAACTTTTCTCAAAAACGGCTCGAACGATTTTGATTAAAATTTTACAGTTTATAGTACTTTAGGTCCCTAATAAACTATAAAATTTTAATCAAAATCGTTAGAGCCGTTTTTGAGAAAAGTTAATTTTCCATTATTTTATGGGTTTTTATGGGAAAATTACCCTTAAAAATAAAAAATTCACAAAAATGAAAAAAACGCCTAGAGATACCGTGGATTAGTACCTCCATACTAAATTTCATCAAAATCGGACGACTGGTTTACGCTCTAGGTCTGATAACATCCACACAGACACACAGACACACACACAGACATCACTCCGAAAACCACTTTTTTAGGTTCAGGGGGGACCAAAACGGATATTTCCACCAAAAACTCAAACTCGAAAATTTTGACGAATACAATACTTTCTCCATATACTATGGTATAGGGGGAGAAAGTAAAAAACGAATTTCTCATAGATAATACTTGCAACTAAGATATGCACCCTCATCATAAACAATGGTCTTCTTCAAATTTAATACATCACAGTTATTTTCAATTTAAGTTATAACAACTTGGTATTTGTTAACTGCAGGATTAAATTAATTAATCTACTCTTGAACTTAACGCCTTTATTAAATGTACAAACAAAGCTAATGAAGTTTATACCCACATTGACATTAAAACAAACATGCTATGACTCGTATGCAAACAATACGTTTAGTGTGTGTATATCTTACAAGTCATGAATGTGATTACGACTAAGTGACACTAACTGTATTCACACTGTTTGGAGAATAAGTTTAAGACGATTACGATTGATATGTTGCTTGTAAATATGCCTTGTAGGTAATATAATGTATATTTTCCATTCGTTTAAATAAATTTATGATAAATATCTAAAAAAAGGTGCGGTATTATTTTTGTTCTATATCAAGAGACAGATTTGTATCAATTTTGATACTGAACATAATAATATCATTACTTAAATTTTAATTCGCAAAATTTATTTTGTAATGCAGAATATAAATTTTCTTACTGACATAGTATCTAAAAATCAGTCTTGTTGTTCCTTATAAAAATTCTTCAAGACCAGAACTTGTTGCTCATCGCTACAATCGATGAGTGACCACATACGGAGTTATGTAGATAGTACAATTTATTATAATCACTACTAATAACTACACGACATGAGCAAAGTTTATAACACACTTGATGTAGTAAGATGTTTATCAAACATAAGTCACGCTTACACAGGTTACTTGAATTATTTTTAATATTATGCTTAATGTAATTTTCGTTATCTTTACGTTACCCATCATGTTTAACACATGTTTCATATGGTATTAGTGCAGATGTGGGTGACTAGAAGTTTTAATAGAAAGACACAAAATTCAACTTTTGCCTTTATATATAAAGAAACTATACACTTCACTTATGGCGGGAAATAAAATTGTAACAATCTAAAATAGAGAAAACCCTGAATAAGCGATTTGACATAGTCATCTGACAGCCATTTTACTGAGCTGATATAACAGCGTTGCCAGATTTTTTTTTAAAACAAGAAGTGTTACCAACATAAGTATATTAAGAAACTTAGCATCAGATGAAAACCTTTTTAGAAAACTAAGAATTGTTACTAATTTATATATGTGTACAAACTGTAAACATACTGTGACTAGAGACTGTAAGTAAATATTTCAGGCTAGTTTTGATAGGGTTGAAATTCATAAGTCTTAAATAATAAGACATTTTGTAATATTTATAAACATGTTCACTTTTTTTTTATTGATTTTGTTCATATTTACCTTTTTGGTGCCAGTGAAGTGTTTAGCTTCTGTTTTTTAATAATTAAACTAATATTTATTTCTGGAAAAATTTCCTTGCTCTATCCCCTCAGGTACGGGAGCGTGTTGAGCTCCCTATAAGACCTCACTCGCTACTCATACATTACTTTATAGTATTATACTTGTTGATCGATTTGAGGGAACCAATTGCTCGTGTAAAATAATTTGGTTGTGTGAAGTTATTTGAGGGAATAAGGTTGTGTAAAACACAAAATATGCACAATAATGTACTACATTTATTTGTATAGATAAAATCCCAACAAAATTTAATTCTAATACGAAAGCAAAAAAAAAAAAAATATGGTTACTTCCAATCAAAAAACGTGCTTCCGGTTGATGGATTTTTTTGCTAACGCACTAGTCAGACCGACTTAGACCAACCATCGTGTACCAAATTTGGTCCAAATCCGACGTAAAATGCACCTGCTAGAGTGCGAACACAAATATACATATATATATCTAAGCCTATAACATTTTTAATGAAACCCAAAAACGTGTTCTGAGGACCTTGATTGGTGCTCATTTACTACTCCCGACCTTAGGTCTCACCATAAGGTTCACTGCAATAGATCATCTTTCCTACAGAAATTCGCTAATAAATAGATACATGCATAAATACGTAAAAATATCAGTATGAGTATTATACTTCAACTCCGATAAAAGCGAGTGTACGTCCGTGGTACATACATATGTACGTACGTGAGTAACATAATATATAACAGTTGATTTCATCCATTATCTGTAATACTTAAACAAAACCCAGCGTAGGTAATACTTTGGGGTTATGTTTACAACTTCAATCATTAAAATTTCTTGTGGATTAGATTTGTTTTTAAATATGAGTTATGGAACTAATGTATGCTATAATATGTTATAAGATTTGCTTTGATGTTGTTAAATTTATGTAAATACAATCTTTTATCATCAATATATTCGTTAATACAAATTTAAAGAAGAAATACCTATTTCTTTAACTTAGGAAACATTCGTACATCTTCGTACAACATTTAAACATAATCGATTGTTAATTTCTTCACTATAATATTCTTCTAAATCATTTAATTTATCAAATAAAAAGCAACTAAAAGATAATATGTTTATTTATGTTTATATAATAACGAACATAAATACAAAAGTTTAACAAATGGGCCTACAGTTTTATAATCCTTGTACACATTTACCGAGTTAAAAGTTCCCGTCAGCATAGTTAGGTAGGCCTAGATAAAGGTTGTTGTTTTTAGTATTGTTTTTAAAATGATGTATGTCTGATGTGCATCTATTTAATCTGCCTGTATTTTTCACATGGACTTACTAGTTTAAGTTATTTAAGTTTAAGTTATTTAGTTTAAGTTGTAGCAATGACTACAATAATGTAATTTTGAACCGTTCAATTTATGTAATTATTGAAATTTGCATCCATTTTTATGGAAATTATAATTCGATTAATGGTTTCTGCTTCACTTGCGATTGCATTTTCTGTAAACTTAATTTCTTCATTAATAACTTGATTGGTACATTTAATTAATTTAACCAACTCTGAGTTGAATCGCTACGTGCTTCACACGTTTTAAACCACAATCCTATAACATTCCCAGTGGTACATGATTCTCATTTAATTCTCGTTTAGTGTATGACGTCGGATTTCAAATAAAAACCCATTCGACTATGTTCACATGATATCAAGTACTAATAACGTTGATTGGTTTGTTATTGTATTCCAGGAATACCATATAACGATTTTGATTATATGTTCACCATTACATAAAAACAATTATAGTGTTTACTAAGTTAACATACTGTTTTATATTTAAGTTCTTTCTAAAATAGTTTTAATTAATATGTTTAATAAGAACTTATATTTTTCAGTACATCTAGATTTTATATGTTTTTAGTTCTTACCAATCCTCTTTATACAAGTAGCTTGTTTAAATCATCCTCTGTTAATGCTCTGCAAATTCTTCACATAAGCACTATTTTGACTCTTTCATTTAATTTGTTGGACCTGTCAAACATTCTGACCCTTAGATTATATAATTTAAAACAATATTTTCTAAACGTCTCAATAACTAAATGTTGTAAACCTTGGTCTTAGAGATTGACTGCATCTGTAAAATACAATGGCTGCATATTGTAAAATGTTTTAATATTATTTTAACTAAAATATAAACACTTGAGCGCACCAATGGATAGAATTTAAATTTGATCTCCCTGAAACTAAGTTGACATTGGTGTCCATAGTAGCAACTTAAGTAATTGAGGTTAATATAAAATATACGAAACAAATAAAATGTACTATTTAAATTTCTTCATTAATTTAAAAACATTTCTAAATATTAGAAAATGTAATAATATAATTATTTCAAAAAAAAACTGGGCTTTGATTTGCCTTATGTGTATGAAATGAATAGGCTGAAAATTATTTTGAATTTGAATGAAGTAAACACATTTAATCAATGTTACTGTCTACAGTAATGGATTTAAATGCCACATTTTAAAAATTAGGCATTCGTTATTTAAAACTTTACATTATTTTATCATAACCTCTGCTGTATGTGTGTATGAGTTATGAGACTAATAAATTAATGTTACGTATAATAAGTATAAACTGAAGTCAATCAACTAGCAAAATTCCTCTAGCAAACATACTGGAAAATTTAACAACTAGCCAACAACCATATTTGGCTGTTGAGCCTTTTTACCCACTGAGCAGTAAAACAGTGCTTCATTCTGTTCTCGCCCCCTTGTGATGGATGGTTTCAAAGCTCCGTCATTCAAGTGATCCATCTAAGGTCTTGTATTATTAAAAACTGGTATTCTGGCGGTTGTAATAATCTTATGCTGCTCATAACGTTCTTTATGCGGAAAGCAGTGACTGGAAGACGAGGATTTATACGTGGTCTTGTGTGATGAGGCTCTTTTATTTCAGCTGTCAGTTCGGAGAGATTCCTGTACTACCTGTTGTTAATTTATTTTGAGCGTAATTTAGACAAGTGTAGTGAGGAGAAATGTCATTGTCTAAAGTGGTGGGGTGGAGCTGCTCTTGGCTTTGATTGGTTGCTGATATTAACTCCATTAAAACTATAAATGCTAAGAGCTCCAGCATCCTTCTGCTCTCCATGGTTCTCTCTCAATGGGTTTTAAATGGCGATTTGAAAGTCGAACGTAGATATTGCTTTTGAGAGGTTTATTTTCTAAAGTTTAGAGGTTGCAGTTTGGGTAGAGGCTCTGTAGTAGTTGCAAAAATAATCTGCCACAGTAGAAGTTCAATGAAAAGGTAATAAGAATGAGCTGCAACACTGTGTCTGGCATTAGTAAACTTAGGATGTGGACGAGAAGCCACGTTAAAACATTTGGAATTTTGAAGAAAATATTATATCAATATAAATCATAACTTTAGAAATTTACAAATAATCTTAGTTTTTAACTTTAAAGTACTACTTGTTCATTACAAATATTTACCTATTTAAAATTATAACTAAGAAATTAGATGGTGGATTGTCAGTGTTCGCAAAATAATAAGCTTTGTACTAAAAAAAAACCTTTAAAGCTCAGTGAAATTTCTGTTACAGTTCTCTTTCTTCTTCTTTGGAATAATGTATATCATTAATGTTTATGTGGTTTTTTTATAAGTAGATTTAAGTTATAGCACTTTGCTGTTATTTTAATTATGTTATGTTATTTTAATTTATTATTGATATTTATTATCTTACCTTTGAGTCAATGAATAATTCTCCACATTATTTAAGATAAATCATAAATAAAAATGAGATAATTATTATTCAATTAATCTTGCTTTATAATCCTTTTATAAGGTGTAGAAGTATATATAACCGCAAAGCTAAGATGCTAAATGATAATAAATACAACAAATGATTGCGTTTTATTCTAACAGCAGTCAATAAGCATAATTATTCTCTGATGCCTGAACATACATATAATTTGGCCCAGTTCTAAACAAACCCATGACGTAAACATTAGAGATATAAATTATTCCTTAAAAGGAAACAACTATTATTAGAAATGTCACTGATTATAGTCTCCTTACCGGTTTAGAGGTGTTCAAGTAAAAATCTATCCATCATATAAGCTGTATATAAACAATAAATATTAACCAATAGTATTTTTTACATTATTTATAAACCTGCAGAAAACATATTTGTAAACTTTAGTTTTTTCCATAACTTTAAGTGTTTATGTAATTGTACTTACCTGTTTAAACTTTACAAGTTGATTATTCAGCATCAGTGACTCTATAAAACCTATTCTTAGTATTCAATTTAACGTGAATATAAAAAAAAATTAATTTACGATAATTTAACAATGTTTATTTAATTTAATTAAGTAGCGGCTGCATGATATTTAGTTTGTGCTGATCATAACGTGCAGTTGATGTTTTATAATGGCTCGGTGAGTAATTAAAACTCTTTAAATTTTAATTCTGCACACCATTATAAAACATTTCAATTTGATAATTATATTTATGTACAATTTAAACATCGATGGTATATTTGCCGACATGAAATCAAAAAGAAAAATATTCAAATCTCAAGTTTAGTAAATGTTTTTTACTGTTTAATAAATAGTTTATTATAGTGGTCTTTGATAACATGCATTGTAATATTAAATTTGTATAACAAGGATCAATACTTCTATGTTTGGAAAAATGTAAACAAAATGTTTATCAAATTTACTTGTGCCGATTATACATTATAAAAAAATATGTGAATGAAAGTTAAAATAAAAACAAATAGTAGCTAACATTCTTGTCAGGTCACGTTATATTTCAAGGTAAGGCTTTTTTGTGAAATATTTTTGTTGGAATAAATCTTTGAGCAATCGTCAGCGATATGTTCCCAAGATATCTTGTTAGTATTTGTAGAGCCAACGGTCATCTAATGAGCACAATGTTGTTCTAATGGTTGTTCATTGTTACAAAATAAATAAAAGTCGAATTTATTGTCATTTTTATGCTGTGCAAAAACATAATATAATTTGTTTAACATATTTCGCCATCCAGCTAAGTAACGAATTAAAATATGATTTGAACTTTATTATTTTAAAAACTGAAATAGAAAATTCCTTTTTATAAACAATGAAACATTTTAAGACAAGAAGGATTTTAAGGATTTAAAAAAAGTAAAAAAATAATATCTATAACCTTATCTCAACAATAATAACATGTGATTATATTGTATTTACAAAGTGTAATATTGGCTATATACATATACATTTTTCAATTTTGAAATACAATTAAATATGATATTGTTTAAACATATTGGATAGTACAGATGAAATCAAATCCTTATATATAGACAGATATTATATGGTAAAGTGTATAGAGATTTTATTTCATCGTTCATACATTGGCTTGGAAAGCTGTAATTGTTTTTAAATTCAAAGTTGTTATCGTTTTCCATGTACACGGTTTTAATAACTTTCGAAACAGAACAATCACATGTTCAAACAACAAATTTGTGTAACGATCATCACAAAAAAAAAAATAATAATAATAGAAACATGACTGTACAGTCCAGTGAAACCAGACAGAATCATAAATGTTTGTGTTAAAATAACGTTCAACTTCAACCACGCTGAAAACACTTATACAATGCTACGTGATTAACCATTCCTGTGTACGTGCAATATTGCAGCTAAGTGAAAACATAATTTAACATGACAGAAAGAACAAGTGGTGTTTTAAAACAAAATATCGCTTTAGTGAATACTGAACAAATGGAAAAATCGAGAATGAAGCTGGAACGAATTGGTGAAATATTTCGTTATTTACTTTATAATTTCTTGTTTGTACCACCATTAGGCCTACAATGTACAAACATAAAACAAAAGATAAAGAATACATTCTAGATACAATTTTATGGATTCGTTTTTTAATGTCTGTGAATGCAATTTACATATAATAGTATACTTATTAAATTCAAAATATATTCAAATGTTTTTTAAAAAGATTTAAATTTATCAATATTTTAAAACAAAAATGATAAATACTAACTAAGGTCAACAAAAATTATAAATACTAATTATTGTGAACAAAAACGATAAATACTAATGAATGTGAACAAAAATGATTACTAATTAATGTCAACAAAAATTGTAAATACTATTAAATGTTAACATAAATTATAAATAGCCTACTAATAAATGTCAACAAAAATGATAAATGCTAATTAATTTGAACAAAAATGATAAATACTAATTAATGTCAACAAAAATAATAAATGCTAATTATTGTCAACAAAAATTATAAATACTAATTAATTTTCAACAAAATGATAATTAATATTTAATGTCAACAAAAATGATAAATACTAATTATTGTCAACAAAAATGATAAATACCAATTGATGTCAACAAGAATTGTAAATACAAATTATTAATGCCAACAAAAATGAAATACTTATTAATGTCTAAGAAAAATAATAATTACTAATTATTAATGTCAACAAAAATGAAATACTAATTAATGTCTAACAAAAATTATTAAAAGTATGATATGAAGCTAATATAAAGGTTAGAATCAACACCTAAAAACAAACCTAACCTAAACATTAGAAATGGAAATATTCTTAAAAAGTTGTTAAATGATGTAAATTTTTAAAGGAAATTCCACTGAGAAAGAGTTTATGCAAGTTTAAATTTATAGAATAAGCAGCTGAATTTTATACCAACAATAAACACCGTAAACATGCTGAGCTTTGTGTATACTAAATGGGCAAATAGACGATTCCATAACGGATGAATCCAGTACTGGAATAGGTCTCGATAATGGAGGAACTCCGAAACGCGTCGACAAACTTAAGTGAAAGTGTTACGTTATAATTGGCAGAAAATTGTACTAAAACTTATTAGTATTTTTTATAACTATTTATAGGCCTAAGTTTTCCTCAATTCTAAGATTTTAAATACTATTATGTTTTAAATTTATGTTTAAAGTTGAATGTAACACGAGTTATAATAAGGGCAAAAAAGAACAACCATGGCTGTAGCGCACTCCTAAACAAAAACCTAAAATGAAAATTAGAAATACAAATTGTTTCAAAGTATGAAACGTATGTTAATGGAAGAATGACATCGAGAAATAATTCCTGCATGGAAATTAATTGGTATTTTACGCAATAGGCCTTCACATTTTAAACTGCATTCTTTAAAACTATTTATAAACTTAGAAGAGTTTACAGCTGGAAAAGTTAATATGGAGATATTTCAGTTGACTTGACATAAAATAGAACATTGCGTGTTTCGATAGTCAACATGGGAAGTACACTCATCATTATTATAATCTGCTTGGGAGGTTGAGTGTCTTTTATATGGATTGGACGTTATTAACTTGCATATATCTAAACTAAATACACATAACGTCTAATAAACAACTGTGACTATAAATCGAAATGGTTTCCTGTACTTTATGTTACGTTTGGTAACGGAATACAGTTCATATATGTAATTAATCTCTTTCTGCTATAGTATTAACTTTACAAACCACTAAACCTAGAACAATATAAATGTTCCCTCTAAAACGTATTATAAATGGTAGTAAACTTAAGTTTCTGGAAATAGATATAATAACTATACTCTGATTTTATAATCACTGCCCAGTTATGCAAATAAGTTAAGGAAGTCTTTTTAAATTGTTAATATATTTTATACTGTAACAGAGTGATTAAAATTTATAAAATGTGTTATAATCACTGCCATGTGGTTTATGCACTAGTTATCATTGTTTGAGGCAATAATTTGTAGGGTTAGGATAAACATTACATTAAGTGTTTAATAATTTAAACTACTTTATTATAAATGTTGTTAATTTATCAAATCAAGTTATATGTTTAAAATTGGTGTCCCGAAGCGCTCAAACTAAATTTATGTTAGAATAGATCGATATAATATTGCGATGTATCTTTCATTTTTATCATTATACGTACTGTTTAACCACTTATAAGACTTCTTTTAACTTTAAATTATATAATTCAAGATTAAACACGAAAGCTATTATTAAACTCAGACAAAATAATTAATTACTTCGATACTTAAATACATTTTCAGTAATTATACTCTCTGCAGAAGTATTAGAGTAAGTAAACTAGCTCAACTATGTGAGTCGCAGATGTGAGTTGTTGTTTGCGAAAAAAGAGTACGTTATCTTAGTAGCGTTTTTAATAAGCCGGTGGAATTACTAAACATTTTTTTTAACATCCTAGATAAATGCATATAAATATCTAATAATAAATAATTTAGTTTTCCATAACTAATATCATTTAATGATAAATCGTTCTTCTAAAGCGTAGCCTCACTCGATCTACCGGATCGATTACAATTTAATCTATACAAATACAGCTAACTGACATAACGGCATATTCGAGCGATGAGGAACAAAGAACGTTTGCCCGGCGTTAAAAAAAAAGATGTCACGACCGATAGAACGTTTAGCAACTTGTTAATTTATGTTAATTGCAAAATGAGTTAACTATATTATCTTTGTCTGAATTAATTCTAAACATGTCTTACGTAAATTTTGTCTTTGTTTCATTGCAATTTGTCTAAGTATTTTTTTTTTTATATATTTGTACAGCTTAAATAATTCTTATAAACGGTTAATATCGATTACATAAAAGGAATCTTTAATATTTAACAGCATTTTCATATATATTACAGCTTAAGTTTTCTTACAGTAATATTTAAAATGTTTGAATTACAGTTAAATTAAAATGTGAAAAATAGCCAAAAGAATCTGTTTAATCCATCTCAGAAGTTTTTGCATAATTTAACTATTGCAAAATGTCTTTTAAGTTCTTGCAAATTTCTGTATAAACATAAATTTCCTTGCAAACAATGTTTTGTAATGACTGGTGCATTTTGTAATCCTGGTTTGATTTTGGCAGTTTCAACTGGTCCAAGTCTACTCCCAGTTTTACCTCCAAGTTTACGTTCCACATGCACCAAGTTTGACCTGTGCAGTGCTTTGTGCCAACCACCAGTTACCGGTACTTCAATTGTAAACAAAGGTGCCATAAACTCTCTTTTTAATATAAAACAAAAATCAAACTGGCTATGAATAAAAATGCATTATCTAATTTAGTATTAACATCAAAGGTGTGTAACTATTTGTAATTTTGTGGTAATATTTGGAAGGGACATTGCATGCAAATTTAGACCTTACAACCCCAAAGGGTTATTTCAAAATTTAATTTTTTTTTTCTATTTATTACACGAGAGACGTCTCAGAGATTAAACTCCATTATTTTTATTATTTTACTTTGTTTAGTATTAAGGTTGGCCAACGAAATACAAGTTATAAAACCATGGTAAATGTATTAAATTTTGTAACTTTGTAGAATAGCTAAACATGCAATTATAATCTGTACTGTTATAAATGCAACAAACTGTATCTTTTTGATTTTGATTATAAATAGGGAGGGTTTTTCAAATTTTCCTTTTCGGGGAGGGATTTTTGAACTTAGCTAAATTAATATCGTAAATGTAAATTTTCTTCAGCATCTTTATTATTGTGTACATAAGGGCATATAAATTTTCATCGTTTTCTTTTAAGGGTTATAACTAAATATTAAATATTTTCTTTTGAAACTTATTTCTTTTTAATAAACTACAAATCTGATTTAAATTTTGTAGTTATTTTCTCCTGTGAATAGTTTACTCAGTTTATTTGGTCTTGGATTAACTATAGGTAAGAGCAATTGGTTTAATTTTAAATTGATATTGCTTTCTGACATGTACCATCTGTAATAGGTCCCCCCACCTTCCAATAAATATTTCTTAAAGTTGGTACATCTTCAAAAAGCCGTTTACGGTGAAAGCATTTTGTCAACGATTTCAAGTTTTCTTTGTTTGTATTTAAACTTGTATTATAATCTTTAAGTTTTTTAAAATTATTCTAAGACTCATTGGTTAATTTTACATTCTCGTAACATATAAAAATTAAAGATTAGAAAATGAAGTTCAACAATTGTAACCACCATGTGTTAAAATTTAAATACATTTCTAAAAAAAAATAAGAACTAAAACTGAAGTTCATAATGGAACGTGCATTATAAAGGAAAACGGAACCCTTATGTATAGTCACTAGTTTAATTATCTCTTTGTCTGAATATCACAGGCATAAAGGTTTCAAGCTGAAATTTTAAATTTGATTAAACTTGCTTCTAATCCAATAATCAAAACGCTAAACACATCTTGTCGTATTTTTTAACGCCGAAAGTTTAGTACTGTTACCAGTTTTATCCGGTATTTAAGGATATTAAAACATATTTTTTCATAATTAATCTAAGATTAGGTAATTATGAAGATTTTCAAGATATTCTTCAAATGTTGATACAATATCCACCAACTTTGCATTTACAAAGGTACTTTTACAAAGTAAAATTTTGAAACCAATGTGAAGTTATCATGTCATAAACCAGGTGTCGATTAAGTCTGGTAGGCTACAAGAAAAACAACTTTTTAACAATAACTAATAAAAATACTGAATTCTGCACTTCACTTCTGGTCACAGAAAACTACTCTGTCAAGAAGTTAGTCACCATATATTACATTCAATGTACAGCCTACCAAGGATGAGAAGACATGTTTAAATTACCGCTTATGGTGAGTTGTAGCCTGCATAATTTTAAATTGACACGCATTTAAATTGAATGCAATAAGAACAAAAAATCGGTTTGAAAATGCCTGAATAAAATAGGCGAAACGGTTCGTCACCGACATAAAATATCGGACTGCGAGCAGTAGGCCATCAAGGTCTGAATCATATGATCATTTTAAAGATCTAGTTTTACCAATGACTACATATCAATGTATGTTTTAAAAGTAATAAGCATACTGTGTGTAAATTACATTAGCAAACTTGAAAAAAACGAATTTAAAACTTTGTGTTTAGAATTATTTATTCTTTTTATATGTAGCTTTATCTTTGTACAGTCTTTTTAATGAGGTACAAAACAGGAAAATATGAAGTAAATAAGGAAATAGCTTACGATACAATAACAGATTCATTCTTGTTATTTCACTTTGTTCAGTATTCACTAAAGCGATATTTTGCATGAATAAACACCATTGTTTGTTCTTTCTGTCTTGTTAAATGATGTTTTCACTTAGCTGCACATATAAAGGAATGGTTAAGCAAGTAACGTTGTATATGGGTTTTCTTTAGGCCTACGTTGAAGGTTGTTTGAACACAGACATTTGTTTTTTCTTGTCTTACTTAAACTGTACCTATTATATATTTTATTAACATCTCACAGACCTGTTTAACCTTTTTTGGTGGAACTCGGTTGCACACATTTATAAAAAAAATTTGTTATATATATTTTTTTTAATTGTGTTATTTTAATACTCAACACGAATAACTAAATAACATACATTAACATCACAATACATGGAACACAAATACTTTCATTAATTAACTGTTTCTTAACACTGGATTTATATATTTATTCTTAAATGAATTAACAACACATTTGAGAAATCAAATAACAAACAAACACATTATTAAATTTATTTTACAGAATAAGCAAACATAAACAAATTATTGTTATTACAATGAAAACCTAAATAATGCAAGATGACGTTGCGGTCATGAAGTTCCATCGACCGTAATATGTCTACCTGGCTTCTGAGCTTCGCACCAATAACGTAATAATTAATTAAGAGTGGAATACTTAAGTCAGAAGAGAAGCGTTTAGATTGACAACAATTCGGACTTAGGTTAAAATCCAGCTATTTTACGTAAGATTTTCCTGAAATTTATTTCGCTCCCCTACCTTTATTACTTCTATTAAGGACAACTTAAGAGCATTACACAGCAAGCAAACGAAATTAACAATATCGTATACTGCTGTATGTTGAGTTGTCTGGCATACGAATCTAATAATAAGTTCTACGTAACATTTCATGTTCACAAACCAGTTCAATTTATCAGAAAGCAAATTTAACAGAAACAAACTCGAAAATACCACTCTAATAATTCATCTTAGCTGTTTATTTAGTTAATTTACGAATGACCAATATATTGTTCAATACGACACATTTCTCCGTAAGATGAATATCAATCAATATACAAGGGTCTAAACAGGGATCTAATCTTTTCTTTAGGGTTTTACTGTGTGAAATAAATTAATCATAACAAATTTAAATAAATATCAATAAATATTTTCACTAACATGAAAGCACTTTTTTACTGTGATTATTATACCGTAAAATCAAAGCAATTATTTTTTAAGAAGAAAGTATTTTTGTGTAATTTATTCTTTGTACGTTTTCATTTCAAATAAACTTTGTACCATTC
>JAGFPH010010287.1:0-10692 GCA_018207615.1 Philaenus spumarius
ATCTAGTGGTAAAAATACTTTTCAATTGGTTCAGCAGTTCCAAAGATCAACCCCTACATACAAACAAACAAATTTTACCTGTTTTATAATTACTTGTATAGATATAAAATAGAAAAACATACCACTGGTCAAAATCCTCAACGCAAGCTTGAAAACAAAACATAGATTTTAAAACAGTTATAAAATCAATAGAAATAATAGTCATTTTAAAATAGTTGCTACACAAGTTGTCTAAATATTTAAAATTCAATATCCCATATTGTCTATATATAACTCATGAAAACTGATCTGACTTTCAATCAGATATAGTCTATATGTATATTTCCTATACATGTTACCTGAGGAGGTGTTTGTCTGAAGTTTTATCAAAATCAGTTCAACAACTTCCCAAGGTTTAAAGGTTATGTACGTCTCATTGCCATGAAAAATTATTTATTTCAATGTCAGCCTATATTTTTTCAGCGCAAAGTTTTCACGATTTCAGAGCTAAATGGTACGGTACTGAAAACCAGTGAGATAGTAAAGTCGTATCAACTCCAATAAAAGCGAGTGTACATACGTACGTGAGTAATATATTAGCTGATTTCACCCATCATCTGTAAACCAGGGGTGCAGAAAATGTTTTATCACACCAAATTTCCCCAGAACACTCGTTTTATATTTTTTCACTAAAAATTTCCCCAAAATTGATCGCTATTTGCTACAGATGCGCCAGACATTAACACAGTTTGTTTATCTATTTCAATATATTTATTGACATTATGTTTTAATAAATTATTATTATATTCATTATAAATTTTAATATAAATTTTTAGTAAATATAATAATAGCATTATTTTTACTTAATTAATTAACTACGGTGAAATTAAATATCTACGGTGAAATATCTTCAGGTGGTCCCAAAAGGTTTTAAAACAAAAAATTTTTTTTTTAACGTCCTGCTGTTTTGCACTTAAGACTAATGAAGACGGGACCTACAGTTTTATGTGGAATCCGAACCACAGCCAACGATGTCTGTTAAGAAACCATTTAGAAAATTATTCGGGGTCAATGGGAATTGAACCCGGAACTTTTCCATTGATGGTTGCCATGACGATTGATAAAGCATTGAAGCCTTAACAACCACGGCCACCGTGGCTACTAAAACAAAAAATACAACTTGATTATTGCTACTTTATTATGTTTAAAAGTAGGCCTAGAACTTAAATGGTAAATACAAAGTTAAATTTTATGTTTAATTAGTTCCAATTCAATTACCGAATTACCCACCACAATCACTACTGAAAATCGTCCGGACAGATCACACAAATTGAAAGAAAATTAAATTTAAGAATGACTTTTTACTGATAAAGACTGATTTTTAACTTCGGTAAAAAAAAGAAAAAACATCAATAATGCCTATACATTAAGCATCGTTGTATCCTAATTTGGTTTAATATGATTTAATTCTAATCGCTTGAATAATATCATTTGTATGAAACTAATCAAAATTTGCATACCGGTATCATAATATTATTTTTAATACCCAACGAACGTATTTGAACGCCCCAAGAATCAGGAAACTGCCATTCATCAACCCGCACAAAAATATCGTATTGGCGACTCGGCCGTACGATATTTTGTGAAGTGAAAATTAAATAGGAACCCTGTCTGACTTGCAGCTTGCAGCAGAGAGCAGACAACACACTTGGTGTGTGTGTATATGTACCATACAAACCGATTAGGCTGACCTTTGTTCCCATTCATTTCTTATCTATTTTTCTCCAAAATAATTATATTTTCCTTATTTTTTGTGGATTTTCCCCCGGCAGAAATTTCCCCAGCTTAGTCCCAATTTCCTCCGAACCTCGTTCGGGCGTTCGGACATATTCTGCAGGCCTGCTGTAAGCAAGTGTAGATTATAGTTTGGGGTTATGTTTACAACTTCAATCGTTATAATTTCTTGTGAAGTTGACTTTTTTTTAAATGTGAGTTATAGAACTAATGAATGCTATAATATACGTTATAATATTTGTTTTGAGGTTATTGAACTTGTATTGAATAATAAAAAAACCTCAAATAAAACAAGGCTCCTACAGGACTGTATACGATATGTTAGTGAGAGATTTGTTCATGTGATCTAAGTCGGTAAAATAAATGGAAATAAGTTTATAAAATAAGAATTTTCAAGCATATAGTTTTCAATTCTATGATTTATTCTCTAAAATTTTTTATAATATTTTATTTTTGGGTTACGCATAGGCTATTTATTATATTCCTAAATTACTATTCAAAATAGGCCTAATTTTGTTGGCAGTCTTTTAGTAGGAACATAAAAACTAGCGTTTTAAAACAATTTTTTTCTATACATTTTCATTTAGAACTTAATTACAAAACTTTGAATTATATTTTGAAAAAAATTACAAAAATTGTTAACCAATTTTTATTTGGACCTAGAGTTCAATTTTTTTTGCTAGAGTTTTACTTTTTCCCATTTTACTTGAAACTAGTGGCTTGTGGGGCAATTGCCCCTATATATTGTAGTAATTTTAATAAGTAAATTGTTAGTCTCATGATTCACCGTACCTTAAATTATCATTAAAAATTTGTGAATATAATACGCACAATAATTCTTACATACCTGCGTAATTTATTTTGTTCAAAAGCTTTGATTGTAATTAATTTTCACTTTGTTTATTAACTTCACGACCATTTAAAAACAAAACTAAATATATCACAAAAATGCACATTCAGGTGTGGTTATGATTTTTCCAATTTATATAAAATCAGCTGTTTTGACAATAAGAGATATAAATAGATTTTAATCTAGATTCCCATGCTATTTAAATGGGAAACATGGTTTTCCGTAACAACTTTTTAGTGCATAATTGAGAAACTTATGTAGGCTATATATAAAAATAAATCTAGTGAATCCCGGTGAAAAAATACAGGCGGATTAATTATATACACATCAGAAATACATCATTTATACAAAATATATAGATACTACTGTATTTAAACAACATACTTTATCTAGGCCTACGTAACTATGCAGACGGGGTTTTTTAACTCGGTAAATGTGTACAATTATAAAGACTATAAACGTGTAGGAATATTTGTTAAGATTTTGTGTTTATGTATATTATTATTATATATATTTAAAGAAAGATAAAAATATTATCTTTTAATTGCCTTTTATTTCATATTGATAGATCAAATGATTTAGAAGTTATTAATATTATAGGCCTAGGCTACATTATTGATTGAAGTTGTAAACATAAACCCAAAGTATAATCTACGCTAGGTTTTGTTTGCGTATTACAGATGAGGTGAAATCAGCTGTTATATTATTAGGTTAAACGAATATTCATTTCTTCTTTAAATGTTACTCCACGTACACTCGCTTATTGATAATAAAATAAAGTATTTATATAACAGTTTATAACCTCAATACAAATCTTATAACGTATTATAGGCTACATTAGTTCTTTAACTCATATTTAGAAAAAAATTATCTTCGCAATACTTATATTATTGATTGAAGTTGTAAACATAACCCCAAAGTATAATCTGGGCTAGGTTTTGTTTGCGTATTACAGATGATGGGTGAAATCAGCTGTTATATTATATTATTAAGTTAAACGAATATTTATTTATTCTTTAAATGTTACACCTGATTTACACCTGTATATGTCCATGCTATTTAAATGGGACTTATTTTATTCCGTAACAAACTTTTGGGACACAATTAAGAAAAATGATTATTTTTCCCCAAAAATTCATGCCCAGACCTCTAAAATGAGACCTCTCCCAGCTTCCTACGACCTACCGTTCGCTCTAAATTTCATTTTCAAATTTGGGCTTACGGAATTAAATATATAGATTTTGTGCTTCTTGAGCCAATAACTTTTAAAATTTTACATCAATAAATTTTTTAGTTGCATATGATTTGTTGGGCCTTTTCTAAAAAAAAGCTATTGAGAACTTTTGAATATGGATTTACTAATTAATTACTATAATATTTGGCGAGTTAAACAAAAAAATACTTGCAAAGCGCAAAAAATGGCCTTTTAATTCTGGAAGTTTTCCTGGCACTTATAGGGTTAAACGCAAATAATTAAAACATGAGAGCTGTAATTTGATTTTATGTATCACGTAAGAAATTATTGTGCAAATTTTTAGCTCTCTATTCCTATAGAGGAATTAAAGGTGTAAGAATATTAACCCACTCCCTATGGGGTTTATTATACACAAATGTAATTGAATTAAATTTCACGGTGTTAGTCACTGCTCATGGGTCAAAGTCACAAAATGTGACAATTAAAAAAAAAAAAAAAAAAAAAATTATTTGATTTTATAGAAGTATATAGCATATTAGGTAAATATACCATGTTCAGGAACCTTATCTCAAATGTAGCTGAGCTGAATTTGATGAATTCCTATTTTTGTATGGACTTTTAGTGTAGTACTGAAGCACCAATGGCATACAAATCGGTCACGTTTACTAAATCGGCAAAATATTACTTTGAGATTAACTTAAAAATATAATAAATAATATCTATACCCAAAAACATTCAGATAATAATTCTGTATAGAAATTATACAATCAGATTTTGAATCAAACATATACTGCCGATTTCGTATGTGTGACCGATTTGTGTGGCCCTGACCGGATGGTAGCGATCGAGGCCGTTTTGATAATGATATAAATTTGTGATTACAATATGCTGGAAGACAAGTAAAATAGTCGTTTTGATATAATAACTAAAACAAACAATGGTTGGGGTAAGCAGCTTTTAGTGTTGAAATAAACAAAGCAATTGAAAAATCATAACATAGTACTGATTGGCTATAATAATGTAATATTAATAACAAAATCTTTAATAATTCCGGATAAAACATAAACAAAGGATATAATTACTAAAAGTGGTAAATAAACAAAACGGTCACGCTACCGATTTGCACGTGACCGCTTTGTAATTTTCAAGTAAAACTCGGTGAATTAGCATTAATAGGTAAGTCTTATTGAGTTTAGGATAAAGACAACCAATGCACAACTAACTAGGCATGTTGGTTACTGCAATATTTTAATATATATTTAAACTATTTACGTGACCGTTTTGTCATGCAGTTAAGATACTATTATTAGTTACCTTAAATTTAAGTGATTTTTCGAAGAATTTCACACATTGAAACTATTTCAACTAAGCCAGCACTTGAAGTTCATTAATAAACTTCCAACAGACTACTGTTCGCGCCAATTCTATCGCGATCGATAACGTAAAGACAGCGTTTATACTTTAGGCGGTCTTTGCTCCGCTGTTTCAGGGACAAGTGTTGAATAAGAAAAAAAAAACATACCTAGTTGAATAACAGATGACCTCTGCTTGAATATTGGTTATTTATTAATCATCACATAACCTAAACGTTTATTCTATGCTGTTTGTGATTATCAATCCCCTTGTATGTTTATTTGACATTAAAAATTTAAGATAGCTGGTCAAGGATAGTGACCAATTTGTATTTCTCAGAAAGGAAACATATTTTAGTCACTAAAAATAGTAACTTTTTATCACGTAACTTGTTTAGTGAGAAGGAAAAAAGTGTTTCAGAAATATAAAAAATTATTTTTGTCATAAAATATTTTTTTTATAAAGCGACTAAAATTGTCCTATTTTGTGACTTTGACCCTCATAAATCACTGACCCAAATTGGTCCCGATCCGTCAAACCCCATCTGGGCGAGGAGTACGACAAACACAAATTTGATAGTATTTATCCACAGACAGAGATGTTATTCTTTTATAATAGGCTAATCTAAGTTACATAGATGCTACATTTTACAATTACCTGTAGGTCGCTGTTTACAAACACAAATTGGAATTCCGGATGGTACAAATCTTCCTTGACAAATTTCAAGCTCATCGACACTTTCCATTTTCTCTCCTGTTCGTTAAACGCTCGGCCTACTATATATTCAAACGCTACGTTTTGCAGCAAATCATTCCACCCTCGAGGAAATAGGCCAAGCCAATCACGGGTGGAAGGACGAACCTGGTAGGGAACAATAAAACAAAAAATTTATCTGCAATACCGAACTTAAGAAATAGGTTAATATGTTTGTAGGCCTATATAGCAGTTCATTTTAAATTTATGTTAACAGTAGGCCTAATACTTTCAAGCTGGGCCAGGTTAAATTTTGGTTTATAATAGGTAGCCTATGTCTTTTCTTAACCTATGTTTTGTAAACAGTCATTTTATACTATGGATGAATTTAAAGAAAAATCATGGACTTTGAACGATTTTTAAAATGTATGTATAGTAATTTTTTTTTAAATGTGACGTGTAAATGTATTTTATGAAATATTTACTGACAAATAAAGCTATTCTATTCTATTCTAACCCTTATGGAGTTAAAATTTTGTGTCATTATTAGGCCTATTGCTAGATTTGTCATCGCTGTATTACTGATGACAGTATCCCGGGTACAGTATCGGGGCTTACAGTATCCCGGGTAATGCAGCATAATAGCCGACCATCAGAGTTTTCTCATAGTTTCCAAGTGTATTTAGAGCCTAAACTATGAGTGTGTATTTACAGATTAGTGTTAAACATCAAACTAATCTTGTGGCTGTTATTAGGATGAAATTACAGTATTTGCCACCATACGATCTGCTAAATTATTATAGTTTTACAAACTATAAGTTTATGTTCAGGCCTAACTACAAAGCACTACAATATATAGTACAGTGATGGTGAAGACGATAGCAAAATTTATTTGATGTCTTGTTTTTGATTTTATAATTATTTAAAGAATAAGTTTTACTGTAGGTTAAAGTTTACATTTAGATGGTTGTAGGCCTATTGCATTGAAAAAATAGCCTGATGTGCTAAATTACGGTCTCTAGTCTCAGTAGGCCTAAGTTTAACCAGCATTCAATAGTGCAATGTGCCTAGGTTGGCAGCACAACACTGTTTTCCTAAAAAAAGATCAGGTGTCCAATGTAAATTTAAGTCTTACACCAAGTTTTATTTACATAAACTAGCTGTATATTTACGCACTACTTTGAGTTTTTCACAATTCCGCTCTGAAATTAGATCTACCCCATAGTATTTTGTAGGCCGTGACTAAATGTTGAAACATGAAACATACTGTGTGACTAAAGTCTATAAGCTAGAAATTCAGCCTATTTTTGTTTAAATGCTTGCATTTCTATTAATAATACAAAACAACTTGGTAATTTTTCATCGGTTCATTGATGTAATGAATAGCAGGCTACATTTGGGCCCTTGTTCGGTTCAAAATACACTGATGTGTCTAACGAATACATTTGGGCCCTTGTTATACATATAGGATTGATTCAATGTATCGAATCGTGAACATTGATGTTTATCGAATATGTGTAGGCCCTAGTTTGTAGCAGAGATAATAGTACCAAGTGGTTTGTAATTTGATGTAAAGTACAGTGAACATTAAGTAGGCTATTTTATCAATACCAGATTTTATATAGTGGAAATTGTGTAATACATGTATTTTATTAAGTGATGTTAAGTTGTAGGAATAGCGGAGTCTGGCAATCGTATTTATTTATGTACGAATGTGCAGTCCGATGTCAATGAAAAGATACGTTAATATTTTCCTAGTTAAATAAGTTGTGAATTGAGTTCAAGTTTAAAGAGTTTTATTTTCTGTTCATAATGACTTTAAATTTTGTTAATCATAGGGGCCTAGGCTATTTTCTGTTTTCATTTATTTAAGACATTTAGAAATAGAATTGAACAAATTATAATTATGTATTAGAGCATATTCTTGCGAATACGTTAGCACTTCCACCGCAATATGGCATAGGGTCATCAGTTAAACTTTTGCCAATCACTTAATTAATTAAATATAGACCCTAAGCCTATTTAGTTAACACATTAGAAACATAGACTATTGAAACCAGTACCTGAAAGTAAGTTTGTGTTCATTCTATTATTTTTTGTTACTTTGACATATGTAGGCCTGAATATAGGCTATAAACTGGAAACATACTGTGACAGGTAGGCCTAGGCCTACACCTGAAATTTATATCCAGTGTCTGTTGGGCTACTTTAAAAAAATTATAATTTGCATGTTTGATAGCCTATAAATATTTGGGTTAGTTTATGGTCAGGCTATTGCTATTTTTTGCAACTACATTCGGTCTAGGACTACACAGTAACCAATCCTTAAAATCTAGGCACTGGCTGTTCAAGGACTTTATATATTCATATAAGTTAACCTTAGCTAGGCCTATGCTATTACACATGCCGATTGAAATTGATAGCATATGTAAATGATTAATGTTGTTACTCATTTGTTTAAAGTATGATTCAATATGAGAACTACGTTAAATTATGAACTATAGTAAAATATTTAAACAGCTTACTTCATTGTCCAAAACATATTCCACCATAATACAAGATGGACTTGCCGGATCACAAACATATTTTCTCTTGATATTTTCAAATTTTACTTTATCTACAGCTAGAAATGAAAGCTCACTAGCTTCGTCCACGTACGTACTTTCAACATTGTCGGGTAGCATTATTATTAATTAATTTAAAACAGCTTTAAAACAAAATTTTGGTCTAAATAAATACTGTGCGACAGTTCAGCCAATTTCCTACATTTGAACATTCAACAAGTTAACTCAGAACATCGCAGATTGTTTAGTTTGTTAGCGCACAGAAGCCAACCTTTGAAAACTAAATCACAAGCAATACAATATTAGAGTGCGTTCTAACATGTGTTTATTAATTATTATTTTCTGGCCAAATTTGTGCCAATCTGCAAATTTAACTGCTTTATTTTAATCAGCTTAATAAGTTCATATTAAAATGAGTGTCTATAAAAATAATTAAATTAACCGACAAATCAAAAACTTGTATTATGTTAACTGAGTAGGTAATATTTTAAAATTTCACTAATGTTTATTTTACACTTTAAACAAAATGAATTTAAGAGAGAGAAATAACCAAGTAAACAATAATTTAATATACATTTTATATAAATAAACTTTCCCTTCTCTTATATAATATTTAGATATGATTAAATGGCTTTTTCAAACGCCATAAAGCCAGTTGCAATTTGTATTTTATTTAGTTTATAAAAATGTTCAAAGCTGGGGTATTAAAACAAATAGTGTCTTATAACAACAGTATAATAACCAAACTTTATTTTTGTGTAAGATGATGTTGAGCATACCTACATATTGTTCAATCTTAAAGTTCTTTAAACAACACTGTGATCAAACAGGCAGTGGTTGTCAGTATGCTTTAAATTTTAAAGTAGGGACTATTTTATTAAATGGCATTGTTAAAAAAAAGTTATTTTAGTGAGTCAATTATTCTGTGTAATTATAATGTTCTGTAATAATTAGCAATGAATTCTTTGGTTTCTTAGTAAACTCTATTGTCTTTTAATTTTTATCTACAAAGTCACTATAATATGAGTTCCATTGTTTCTACAAAGACTGTCCATTATGTTAAGAATGCTCTCAGATGTTACATTAGACCTTTGAGTAAAATAGGTTAGGATACCATATAGTACACAATAATGTGCCAACTTTTAACTTTTTTTAATGGGCTTCAATTTAAGCATTCGATCATATTTGAACATTTAATCAATATTGCTTTTGCATGAGAGATAAATAAATAGAGGCAATAAATAAGTTTAATAATTACAGAAACTTGTTTAGATAAATTTTATATATTGTCAATATAGGCTATATGTATAATGATCACAATATTGTACTCTATCTTATCTTCTAAAGCGAGAGATAATTGTTTGTCTGCTAAATGGATCTGGAATCTCCGTCTAAGGATTTTTCATTTTTTCATTTTATATGGGGCTTTTGGCCACGAGAAATCGATTGGAAATGGTCACCAGTCTGGGAAAATTCGTTTTCTACGTCTTTTTATTAAATTAAAAAGTGAAATTTGTCCATTTTAAACAATACAAAGCACAGCTGATGCAAATGTTTTCAATGCCATTACAATAATCATCTGCTTTCTTTTAAACTGTATATTTTATTAGAGGTAAGCCTAATGTTGTTAGTTACCATGGCAACGAATACTTCTGCTAAATAAACATACCCTTTATTTAGTTATTTAATGTTATAGGCCTAACCTAAACGATGTTCACGGAAATTTGCAATAATAGTTATTGACGTGAGCGAACTAGGCCCTAGGCCTAAATCGATATTGAAATATTAAACTTTAATTTAGGCCTGACTTATTTCTGAGGCATAGCGTTGAGATTATGGTTAATCCTTTAAACTGTATTTTTATTACAGGTAAGCCTAATGTTGTATATACCCTTTATTTAGTTGATTAATGTTATAGGCCTAACCTCAAAACTCAATAATCCAATATTTATTATTGAAATCATAGCCTTGCTTATAATCGAGCTTTAGCTCGGTCTCCTGGTACTTTGTATTAAATGATAAATCAATTTCTGTGTTTGGAATTACTGATGGCAGTTTTGGAATCGGTAGTTCCACTACAAATTTATTTTCAATGAAGATGATCCTTTTGGTATGTACTAAAGAATATTTTCAATAGTGTTACCAAATTTAAAAAAATGTCTTAAATCCATTTATAGTATTGTTCAATTTGGTAACTATAATGTGCCGATTTTTAACTTTTTTAATGCGCTTCAATTTGAGCATTCCATCAGGTTTGAGACATT
>JAGFPH010010288.1:14400-25073 GCA_018207615.1 Philaenus spumarius
TTTAGTATTGGATACTGCAGATAAAACTTAATAGAAACACCTTTTAGTATTGGATACTGCAGATAAAACTCAATATAAACATCAATAGATCACCCTGTAAAATTCAGTAACGCGTCCTGGTTTTACCAAAGCACGTCGCACGCAGAACGGTGCCATGACTTTGGGTTTTAACCGAGCTACTCGTCTGTGTAGAAATTCGCTACGCTATTTTTTTCACGTCATTTCAAGGAAAAACGTTCTCTGTGAAAGTCTTCAGATCGAGGGAAGATTCTCTTCTGTGCTGTGGATTGACCTCTGTTTTAAGGTTGAACTATTAAGTGTTAGGTCTATGCGTTACTTATGTGCTACCAGCTATATCCGAACTACAGTAATACCAAGACCAATCAAGATTATACACGCAGGATATCTGTCACAAATTCAATTGTTAAAAAACATTAAGTTTAACAATTTGTTTGTATTCAATGTCATTTGACTATATTGTGAATTATCTGGTAAATGTGTACTATACTGGTAAACAAAAATAAACATAAAAATATTATCTTTTAATTGCGTTTTATTTCATATTGATACATTAAATGATTTAGAAGTTAGTAATACTATAATGAAGAAATTAATAATCGTATATGTTTATATCTTATACGAAGATGTACGAACGTTTCCGAAGTTAAACGAATGGGTATCTTCTTTAAATTTGTATAAATGATTATATTGATGATATAAGGTTGTATTTATATTAATTTTATATCCTCAAAATAAATCTTATAAAGTATTATAACCTACATTAGTTCTATAACTGATATTTAAAAAAAAAATAACTTCACAAGGCATTATATTATTGATTATTACAGCGTGAAATCGGCTGATATATT
This sequence comes from Philaenus spumarius, assembly GCA_018207615.1. Classification (NCBI taxonomy): domain Eukaryota; kingdom Metazoa; phylum Arthropoda; class Insecta; order Hemiptera; family Aphrophoridae; genus Philaenus; species Philaenus spumarius. The sequence continues at coordinate 15,270 of JAGFPH010010288.1, forward strand.
ATATTGTAACTCACGTACGGACGTACATTCGCTTTTGTACGAGTTGATTAGAGGGAGAGGGTGATAATCTAACAAATTACATTTGCGATATTATCGTTGTGGTAGATCTGTAGATTTTAATGCTGTTTGCACACAACGATTTACCAGTCTCTGGGTTTTCCCTGAGGAGTTTCTTAAGTAGGCCTAATATCGTCACAATATTATTTCTTGAATCTGTCAAAGTGCTACTTTAACTAATTTAGTTTTTGAATAAATTGAGTATATAAATTTATATATGTTTCATGCGATTATCGATGCTTTAAATACAATAATTTAACATTTACCAATTCGTTTTTACTATACGGTCAACTCGGGCTATAGCGAACCTGCAAGAATATTTGGTTTACTGTAAGTTCACTTTGGTAGATTTAAAATAATGCGCCGCGTGCACTGTGCTAATACGTAGCACAGGGAACCGGTAGACGCATGTGTATTGTACCGTACATTAACTGGACATTTTTTAATATTCATTAAATTTTTGTTGAAGTATTAAAGGTAATGAACGAAATCAGCTGTTACATGTTTGAATCGTTGTTTATTGATTACAATTTGTTTGTTTACTTCGTTCTTAAATATAAACTACTTTCAAACCGAGTCTAAGCCGTTAGGAATTTGGTAAATGTACAGAGCCTATAGTTAAACATTTTACCTAAAAACCTTAAAAAAAATACGTTCTGGAAATCAAAAAGAGTCTAAGATAGTTAGAGTGATAGTTTAAAATATAGTTTTATGTTTGTAGGCCTAATTTGTTTCTTAGCTGTCAAGAATGAAGTAAACAAAAGGTTTGTAAAAGTGCATTAATTTTAAACGATTTCTAACCTCAAAGCCGATCATATAGGCCTACTATATCAAATGCAAAGAGAGCAATGCATAAAATCAACTGTTCTGGTCTAACTCGCGAGAGTCTCGGGCAATTCTTTTTCTTTTAGATAAAGACCGAGGGCAGTGACTCTTAATGCATTTTGTTTACAAATAATAGTTTTGAATTCTCCATTTGTTTAAACATTTATTTGATACTTACACAGTGAGCTAGGAAACTAACTAGTTTGGTTCTCAAATTTACCATAAAATACTGAATTGAACGTTGCATACTTTACTTATCTTTGTTTAGTTTATATGTGCTATAAATATGCCACAGCTCAGCTACCTACACCAAACTGTCACTGATAAAAGCTTTCGTTACACCTCAACTTGATTCCAATTTATGACAATTTCTAATATTTGTATTTAAAGCTGTTTTTAATTATCAACACGGGGTACGCCTGCCCATAAATACGTTTACATAAACAGAAATGTTATAATCACGATCCAAATCTGCAAATTGTAATAAATCCATTAGGCTATGTTTATTTGGCATAAGAACCTAAAATGTAGGTACAGTCAAAAATCTAGATTCAAATTGGCGAAAAAGTTGACGTGAATGCTCGAAAAAAGGGTTGAAACGACAGACTAGGCGGGGTCATCGTACAGCTACTTTGTGGTACAGTTTATAAAAAATGTATAGTTACATTCTAGCAGATGATTGGGACACTTGCAAAGAGCTTGGAATAAACTATGACCTGAAGAACAAAGTGCTGATGAAGAAATTGCAAATGATAACGAAGACTGTGGAGTAAACGAAGTGGACGACCCAGGATTCGAACGCAACAGTTCGATGCCATTTAGATGTTGGCTATCCTGAATACCAGATTTTGAGCGACCAAGAAATAGCTTCATGGTGTCTGAAGGAGATGCAGAAACAGTTGAGCCAGATGGGTAATTTGAAGAGACCGTGCCGACATTCAGAAGTTCTATGGCTGCAGATACCCTGAGCATGTGGAGAGCTGATACAAAATCAGCTCATTCTGTTAAAACGAATCAAAGAGTTGGCTGCAAAAAAAAGGAACCAGTATTGAAGTTCAAAAACCAATAGCATATTTTGTAAGAGCTTTGACAATTTATAAACCATACGGTATTCTGTAAAAAAATATTACATATGTCTTAGTCAAGGCGCATATTGAGACGCGATTGACGCGTGTGAGATGACATGACGCGACCTGTATGAGACGATCGCGCCACACGCGTCGTGTTGGGGAACGCATATTACAACGCAGTTGCTCCCAACATTTTATTTGTTAGAATGTTCAAAATGAATGATTCACGGATAAAACTGTTTTATTAGATCTAAGCTCAGAATCTGATAATAGGCCTATAGCAGACACTGAGGGTATAAATATATTGGTAATTGAAAATTATAGCCTACTGAACATAAGACAATACAAATCTATTTTCTCTAAAAATATTTATTCAATTTAAATGAAATTTGAAATATATTTAAACAAATATGTATAAATGCAATATACAAAAATGATAGCTCTACTATAATATTTAAAGAAATAGGTCAGCAACTTCACTAAGCATAGCCTGTAGAATGCGTATAATTAGCCTATCTTACAACATATCTTCGGTAAAAATCTTATCAAAAGATATGATGGCCTGCTCAAGTCCAGTACAAAATATAAATATATAACTTAACTTACATAATAATTAATCAATATAGTAAAAATAAACACCCCTCACCCACGCTCCAAAAAATGAAACAAATGGTAGAGAGATATTAACGTTTTTATTTAGGAGTACTATTGTAAAGTTTAACCATACTGTGTTGGGCCTAGAATTATAAAGTTGATGGCCTATGTGCTTAAATATTGTCGTAGAGTTAATTTTTTTTTATATTGTATATATATATATATATATATATATATATTGTTTGTTTGTGTTATGAATTTCAAACGAATAGGATGAATATTTTTTATAAAAAAAACAGTTTTTAATAAACACATATTCGTTGATAATTATGCGTTCATAAAGATGATAGCCTATTTAGTTTAAAATTATCGTAGATATATACATTTAAAAAAATTATATTTATACATATGTTGTTTATGTATATTTTAAATTTCATACTAATTGGATGTTTATTTTTAGAGAAAATTGATTTTTATTCAAGACAAGTTCATCGTGATCACTTATAGGCTAATACGCTAGACTTATCGAAATCGTGTGTCGTGTGGCGCGACAAAAACTGTGCCACGCGAGTCGCGCTGCGTAGCGTAGCGATGCCATTTTGCGCTAATCGATTCATTTACGTATGTTACAAAAAGTCGCGCTTTGTCATGTCGCGCAACACGCGTCAATCGCGTCTCAATATGCGCCTTGCCTTACAGTGTGTACGTAACATATTGTTACGCAAGGTGGAGTTTAATCAATGCTTAGTTTTAAAATACAAGTCAATAAATTATTTCTCCGATAGGGTAATATCTTCTGAAATATCCAAGTTTAAACGATTTCGGTCTGACAGTTGATTAATTTTATAGGAAAGGTTATTATTAAAGTTGTAAATCTACAAATTTCTAATTGTTTTCTTCCTTAGTTGCAACTCACAACTCGGTAATCATATAGATTTGGTGCTGTTTGTCCAAGGTAAAACATCACACGATTTGTAAGATTAAATTTTAAATATATTAAAGTTGGTAGGTGCTTTTTAAATAGTAATACAACATCAGGATAGTAAACATTCTCATAAACATAATTTAATAAAGTTTTTCTTAAATGCGAACCTTTAAGTTTTTAAGGAATACCCTTGTATGACACTTAACAACTGCAATGCGTCAACATTTCGATCTTACGTTCGAAATTCGAAAAGTTTGCAAAGTAATGTAGATGGACAGACAGCCGTCATTCATACTTCCTATCAACGGTTTGTTTACATTGCTCCCCCCCCACCCCACTCTTGGAATTGCAACGTGGGTTATCATTTGTACCAACATCTGGGCGACAAAAGTGCGTGCTATCGATTCATTCATACAACTGCTAGCCACTGCGTAGCTGTTCCCTTTCTAGAGCGTTGATAAATCTGCTGTCTGTGGAAAAAACATGCTCTGTCTGCTTTAGATCGAGTAAAACATAACTATAGGTAAAGTAAACTAACTGGTCATTGTGCAGTGTTATTTTTGTGTTTTGTTACATTAAAGATTGCCAGAAGTAGTGAACGTCGAAATTCCCAAAATTACGTCAAATTTAAATATAATTCGAATTTTCAAAAATTACGTCAACATTTCAATTTAATATTCCTACTCACGTTGAAATTTTCAAAATTACGTCAACATTTAAATGTAATTTAAACGTCAAAAATACGTCAACATTTAATTGTAATATGAAGTCGAAATTATCAAATTACGTCAAAATTTTAATGTAATACGGACTTTGAAATTCCCCTAATTACGTTAACAGTTAAATGTAATAAGGTAGTCGAATTCCATAAATTACGTAAACATCACATATATTATTTCTCAAGGCCATTTTTTTGTCGGTACGCCATAACTCCCTAATACATCATCAAATTACATGAATGAGGCATCATTTTAAAGCTTTCCTTAACCGCTACACCGGAAAAATATACAACTATACGAAAAAAATAACAATAATAATAAATAAAGAATCCGAAAGTAACAGTGATTTAAGATCAAGTAAGTTGTAGGGATATTTTCCTGGCGTTGGCAACCCTGATTATAACACTAACCAGCTATATGGTGTGTACTTTAATTGAGTGGAATTTAAGTAAGTTAGAATGCGAATGCTTCGCACGAGTCAGCTAGTTTATATTTAATACGTACATCAAAATTTAAATGTAATAATCTTATTGAAAAATGTAGGATTAACAGCAAACATTTTATGATGTTTATTATTTATAATGCACGTTTCTAGTTATGCTGTACACAGTACACAGCACTATTTGGACATCTTTTTCATTGAGCAAACCGTGTTTAGAAATTATGTATGTCTGTTAGGCTACATTTTGAAGATTTAATTTAGTTTGTAATAAGTTAGGGAGCCACGTTGAGAAATAATGACAACTCAAAAGTATAGAGGAAGATTTTGAAATACCAAAATTGTAATAACTTAAGTTGAATAAATTGTAATTGGGGCCCTTGACGCTTTATAGAGTTAGAATCAAAATTTACAAATTTCCCAAAAAATACAATTACAATTTTAACTCATGCATATTGCACACAACCGAGTTGTTTAATAATCATTCACTGACAGAATATATTGCCGGAAACTTTGAATGCATCATTGATCGTGTTCAGTTCAAGAAGGCTTTGGGTTCACGGGTTTTCGACGGTTTTGGGCGCTCGTGCGTTTTTTGGGTGTTTTGAAGTATGTCCTCGAATGTGTATGTTTTTGAGATTGTAAATGTGTTTTTATACAGAGTGTTTAGAAATGTTTGTCCGAAATTTCACCAGGCTATTTTATAGGTGAAAATAAGAAAGAAAAAAAAATCAATAAACAGAGGTTCGGAAATGCTTAGTTTTCGAATTATAAAATATATTTTCTTGGTATTGTCTATAACAATAGAGACACAACAATAATAGTAGGCCTACAGAAACAGTTTTTCGCCGATAACTCGGTTATCTTTTGATCTACGGGGAAAATATAAAAAACTTATTTGTTTTTATAACTATACTTTAACTCGGTAAATGTGTACAATAATAAATATTATAAAACTGTAGGCCTATTTGTTAAACATTTTTATTTACATACGTTATTATATATTTAAAGAAATATAAAAATACTATCTTTTAATTTTTTTAAATTTCATATTGATAAATCAAATGATTTAGAAGTTATTAATATTATAGTAAAGAAATTAATTATCGAATTTGTTTATATGTTATACGAAGATGTACGAATGTTTCTGAAGTTAAACGAATATATCTCTTTTTTAAATTTATATAAACAAATATATTGATGATAAAAGTATTTATATATAATTTATACGAAGATGTACGAATGTTTTCGAAGTTAAACGAATAGGTATCTCTTCTTTAAATTTGTATAAACAAATATATTGATGATAAAAGCTTGTATTTGTATATAGTTTATAACCTCAAAGGAAATATTATAACGTATATTATAGCATTCATTAGTTTTATAACTCATATTTAAAAAAATCAACTTCTCAAGAAATTATAGCGATTAAAGTTGTAAACATAACCCCAAACTATAATCTACACTGGGTTTACAGATGATGGGTGAAACGTACGTACGCTCGTACACTGGCTTTTATAGGAGTTGATAGGGGTACCGCTTAACCTCAACAATGACAGACCAGTTGTTTATATTTCCAATGGTTTTATGTTTTAAGCTAGACCTTTTTACTTGTCACACACATTATGTACAACCTGAACAATTCATAAATCTAAGATATCGATCTAGAAATAAAAAAGCGTAGTCGAGGGAGGTAAACAGTCCTTCGTGGGGTAGCGTGCACATCAACCCTTCTTTACTTTCATATGGCGTCCTTCGCAATCAATATTTCTGTTAGTGAGCGTGCCGCATTATAACTGCATGACTCAAAAGTGGTCACTTGTCGGTTACTCCATTGTGCATGGGCCGAGGCGGATTAAATTTGTCCTGTTAATTAATTTTAAAACGTTCCATTACGTTTACGTTAATTGTCTTTATAACTGAAAGTGCAAAAAATGTGCTCCCACTACTGTACCATAATACATGCGTGTAACGTATATTACGACAAAATATAACCCCCGGCGGCCACCCATTGTCGAAGCCAATGCAAATAGATTATTGCACACGCTGATATTTTCACGTAAATGACAGTCAAGCGGTCACCATTAATATTAAAATTTTCAATAATCAACATTTCATAAAAAATTTGATATAACCAACTAAAGGAAACAATAATAAGTAACACCAGATGTTTGACTTATCATAATACAGTAAGCCTTTTGTTTGCTTTTATCATTAAGCTACACGGTCCAATTTGTAGGACGACCGAGTTGGACTGCAAGTTGGATGCGTTTCACCACTCACGATCCAACTTACCATCCAACTTACGATCCAACTAACGTTTCCATTAATAATAATTCCATTAACAACTGATTTTAAACTTTGAATCCATTATTTACTTTTCTAAATTTTAGGTTAGGATTTTATTAAAATGTAGACCTGAGCATTGCTGGTTCTTTTAACCTTTATTATATTTTATAACTGATGTTATAATATAAAATAATTTCATTTTGGACATTTACGATCTTAGTTTTGAGGTTATTATTAATCCTACATCTTTATTATAAAGAACATATAACATAATTGTGTGTATAGAAAGTTCCAACAGGGTTGGCGTGCGGAGCACGCTGGGGTATCCCTAGTAATAAATAAAAAATATACACATTGATTTACATTATTCAAAATGTTCTCAAATTTTCAACTCCACGACAAGAAATCATTCCAATTCAGTCGTCTTTCCTTGTAGGCCTACATAGTGGTAGTTGTATAAAAATGTACAGCAATTACTATATGCAAATAATTAGACTAAACAATTCCCTATATTTTGTCAGTATACTTACAATCACTTATTTTTTTTAAATATAATAGACAACCGCTTATATTTTTTTCAGTGTAGAAAACAATAACGAGCCTATATATTTTCAGTATAGTAGACAATCGCCTACATTTTTCAATATACCGTAGTAGATAATCGCCAATATTTTTTCAGTTTACTAAATAATCACCTTTATTTTTTCATTATACTAAACAATCTATTATATTTTGTCAGTATACTTTCAATCGCCTACATTTTTCAGTATACTAAACAATCACCTATATTTTTAAATATAGTAGACAACTGCCTAATTTTTTTTAGTGTATAGTATACACTCACCTATGTTTTTCAATAGGTTAAGAAATTATTTTTGAACTATTGTGACGCGAAGATGCTCAAAAACATGTCAGTTTGCATAAATTGCATCACTTGTGTTCACAAACAAATATTCTCCCGGTACAATTCAATAAATTCCCAAAACCCTTTATTATCCATTATTATAGAAGTAAAAATGTACAAAGCATAGGGGAAAAGGGAAGATCAAACATCAACAAGGAGAAAGTTTAAAATGACAATCGGACGATCATCCAATTCACAGTCCGACTCCGTCGGAAGTTGGAAGTCGGATCATCTAGTAGTCTGATCTGGGACTCCGATTTGTACGATTATCCAACTCGTCGTCCATCAAGCCCATTCACGCTCCTACATCGGATCCTACGTCGGACATCGGACATTGAATCGGACTACAAATCGGACCGTGTATGGCCAGCTTTAATCTAAGAAAAATTGTTACGGTAATTGTGCAGAATAATAACCTGATTTTAAATTCGCCAAATTGGATGCAAATAAACGTGTTTTTGTTTATTGTAGGACGAACCTAAAATTATGTTAAGTTTTTGATTCGAATCAGCTGTTTTATTTATAACGTGTAACAACAGATGTTTTAATTGAATTATAACGCAGTAATCCTTTTCGTTACTTTTTGTTTGTTAATCTAACCTAAAAGCGGTTGGTTGTGAAGTATAATAAACTGTTAAATTTGCTAAGTTGGTTGCTATGGTAATGAATGTAAACAGACATGCGTTGTTAAGCGTTTGACAGCTGACATATCAGAATTTTCACTATTTTTACGCTTTAAAATTTAAATTTTGCAAAATCCTTTCTTTGTGTGCGTCTCTGAACCCATAAGAATATACCCTTAATTTTTCGTATTTGTATCTTAAGGGTCTGCTCCAGTAAACGATAAAGCAACCAGAAACGCAAGCGCTTCTCCCTATAGCCGTATCTAATCAGTGCAATGTCTTGCAGCTGAGCGCTTTGACATTGCCTTATTTCAAACCATTTTATAAAACCATCTTTTATAATTGAGTGCTGGAAAAAAAAACTGAATACTCTTTATAAAATTGCGGATCTGGCTTACGTTTCACTTTTAATTATACATTTTTTATTGTGCAAAGAAAAAATTTCAAACTTGGTACTTCAAATTTCACCCATCATCCCAGGATAATGGGATCAACCCAGGATAGATTATAGTTTGGGGTTATGTTCAGTTCAATCGTTATAATTTCTTGTGGTTGATTTTTTTAAATATGAGTTATAGAACTAATGTATGCTATAATATACGTTATAATATTTGCTTTGAGGTTATAAACTATATATAAATACTTTTATCATCAATATATTTTTTATATAAATTTAAAAAAGATATATATTCGTTTAACTTCAGAAACATTCGTACATCTTCGTATAACATATAAACATATTCGATAATTAATTTCTTTACTATAATATTAATAACCTCTAAATCATTTGATCTATCAATATCAAATACAAAAAAATTAAAAGATAGTATTTTTACCTTTTTTAAATATATAATATCGTAGACTATGCAAATAAAAATGTTTAACAAGTAGGCATACAGTTTTATATTCTTTATTATTATTGTACACATTTACCGAGTTAAAAATCCCCTTCAGCATAGTTATGTAGGCCTAGATAAGTATGCCTTAAGGGTCTGCTCCAGTAAACGAGAAAGCAACCAGAAACGCAAGCGCTTCTCTCTATAGCCGTGTCTAATCAGTGCAATTTCTTGCAGCTGAGAGCTTTGACATTGCCTCATTTCAAACCATTTTATAAATCCATCTTTTGTAATCGAGTGCTGAAAAAAATGAATATTCTTTATAAAATTTCGGATCCAGCTTGCAAATTACTTTTCATTATTAAATTTGTATTGTGTTAGGAACAAAATTCAAACTTTGTACTTACAAAATGTCATTTACATAACAAAAGAAATTTTTTTTTTTTAATCTAAAATGCAAAACGGATGCGTATTGCAATTGTGCTTAAAATGAGACTTTGCAAACAATTTTATGATAAAAAAT
>JAGFPH010010289.1:13424-33706 GCA_018207615.1 Philaenus spumarius
AACCGACATCTTTCTTCATAAGACAACCGACATCTTTCTTCATAAGATGGCCAACGTCTTTCTTCATAAGACGGCCAACGTCTTTCTTCATAAGATGGCTGACGTCTTTCTTCATAAGATGGCCAACGTCTTTCTCCATAAGACGGCTGACGTCTTTCTTCATAAGACAACCGACATCTTTCTTCATAAGATGGCCAACGTCTTTCTTCATAAGACGGCCAACGTCTTTCTTCATAAGATGGCTGACGTCTTTCTTTATAAGACAACCGACAACTTTCCTTATAGGACGACAGACGTATATATTCATAAGATAGCCAACGTCTTTCTTCATAAGACAGCTGACGTCTTTCTTTAAAAGACGACCAATGTCTTTCTTCTTCATAAGACGGACAACGGCTTGCTTCAAAAGACGGCTGACTTCTTTCTTCATAAGACGGTCGACGTCTTTCTTCCTAAAACGACCGACGTCTTTTATTATAAGACGACCGACATCTATCTTCATAAGATGGCCGACGTCTTTCTTCATAAGATAGTCGAAGTCTTTCTTTATAAGACTGCCGACGTCTATCTCGATACGACAGTCGACGTCTTTCTTTATAGGATGACCAACGTCTTTCATTATAAGAAGACCGACGGTTTTCTTTATATGACGGTTGAAGGTACGGAACCCTCGGCGAGCTATTCAAACGCTCTTGTAAAATATGTTCTCTCTTTGCTGTGTTAACACAAATATTTTATTTCAATAAATGCACAGTTAAAACAGAATTTCTAGCAAATTATTTAAATAAAAATACACGAAGTTTTAGCTGATCGTAAAGCAATTGACTAATGTTATTTTAAAACACATTCCATGCTAAAAATGTCTATTTGAAACAGTCTTCAAATATTTGCGTTACTCTACTAAATGTAAATGCCGTATGTTTACCAACAACCAAATAACGGTATTTTATTTCCGAGGGAAAATTGCATGCTGTCATTGTAGATTGATATATGATTAAGATAGCGATCGGAACACTGTTGGTGAAATAAAACATGTCGGGGGTTAAAAGCGTACTTAGGGGCGAAGTAATTTACACCCTTATTGTTAGGGTTTTTCCAATATTGTTTGACTTTAACATGTTACAACGTGTCCCGCGGGAGAGTCGCTATTTTGATTTGACGTATTTAAACCCCGTACATTTTAAACTTCACTCTGGTTATATTCAATAGATTTATAAAAAAAGGTTTCCCTTGAATAAATATATAATTTGTATTATCTGTTATATGTTATTATATAATTTAATTTCTGAAGAGAAATCTATATACAGTATTAGAATTATGTGTTTCAGCAATTACAAAATGTGTTTTGTTACTCGATGATAAAAATAGAAGAGATGAACCAGTGGTCCTATTCCATAAACAACTACTTTTTGTTATTATTACTACAACCATATAACATATTTTTGAATTTTATTTATTTATATGCACACTCGAACACATGAATATATAGCCAGAAATTACAACAACTATATATACAAAAGTCCCCCCCCCTATTATTTTTTGTATTCATGGAAATAAACAGATTTGCTTTGGGGATTTTTAATATGAACAAAACTAGAGTTTATTATGAATCGTGAATTTAAACCCCTCCCCAAGAAATGGGGTATTTTGGGGGTAAGTCGAAAATTTTAAATGAGAACCTCTATTGAGTGACACCTCATTTTAAAGGCATTGATAAAAGAAGAAGATTGGCGCAAACCGGAGGTCTGTATGTTGACTATTCAACACAATGGCAAATCAAAGTTACAATTTTTACCCATTTAAATGACATTGAAATGTTAAAGATGATATATCTGTTATTTTTTGCAAGGGCTTCATCTAGTAGGTCACTCAATCTAAGTTATAAAACATAATAATTAGTACAAAACAGTAAATCTAAGCCCTCTTTAATTCCCAGGTACTGGACTTTCGGTTGATACAACCTTGCTTTGTTATTCATAACTGTGCATGTTTGTCGACTCCTAAAATAGTAAAAAGTCCCGTACCTGGGAATTCCAGAGGGCTTTACTTTTTTTTACTAATTATTATGTTTTATAACTTAGATTGAGTGACCTACTAGATGAAGTCCTTGCAAAAAATAACAGATATATCACCTTTAACATTTCAATGTTATTTAAATGGGGAACATTTTTAAGTTTGATTGACCATTATGTTGGATAGAGTCAACATACAAACCTCCGCTTTGCGCCAATCTTCTTCTTTTATCAAGGCCTTAAAAATGAGGTGTCACTCAATAGGGGTTCTCATTTAAAATTTTTGACTTACGGCCAAAATACCCCATCTTTGGGGGAGGGGTTGAAATTTACGATACACCAAAAGAACTCAATTTTTGTTCATGTTAACAACACCCAAAGCAAATCTATCTGTTTCCATAATAAAAAAAATAATAGGGGTGGGACTTTTGGGACAAATTGTACACAATTAAACATGAAATAAAAATAATTCGATCACGAAGCTGAACTGCCGACGTGAGTTGAGCGAATTTCCAAAATTAAGTTTACATATTTTAGGGTTTTAACCAACTATTTGGGAAATTGGTCTACTCACGAAGGAGCTGAATAGCTGCCTACGTGTAAGTACGAAATATATTAGTAGAATTCGTCTGTACCTCAGGATACAGCTCCGTATCACGCGCTGCTTCGCTCCGCTCGCAGCAGTAAAACTGGCTTTAAGAATTTGAACCTTGACCTTACGGTATCAGATTATGGACTGTGCTTCGCCAGTTAGAGATGTGCTAAACGGGTATATTCCAGTACCAGATACAACAGGTACAGGTACTTTCTAGTATCCAGATACAAATACCAGGTACAAAGCACCTGTATGTATTGTTAATGCCTATGATATTAAAGTATATTGTACCCACTACCAGTACCAACTAACTGATATATTTTTATAAGTAAATACCTGTGTAACGTCTCATTGAAACTTATTATTATCTAGGGGAAACCAATGCGTGCTCCGCACGCCAACCCTGTTGGAACCTTCTATACACGTAATCATGCTATGTTTTCTTTATAATAAAGGTGTACAATTAATAATAACCCCAAAGCTAAGGTAGTAAATAATGTTAAATGTTCAAATCAAATTATTTCGTATATTTTACCCGTTGGAACCTTCTATACACGTAATCATGCTATGTTTTCTTTATAATAAAGGTGTACAATTAATAATAACCCCAAAGCTAAGATGGTAAATAATGATAAATGTTCAAATCAAATTTTTGCGTATATTTTATAACAGCAGTTATAATAAAGGTTAAAAGAACCAGCAAGACTCAGGCCTACACTTTAAAAAGCTCACCTAAAAGTTAGAAGTACAAAAATAATTGCTTCAAAGTTTGAAATCAGCTGTTAATGGAAATATACGAGCAAACAGCTGTTTTATATGTTATTTTATTCAATTGGTTGCTATGGTAAATACTTTTGTTGGTTCCTTAGTCTATGCCTAAGATTTTTTTCCCGACTAAATTTACAAATATTGAAATAAAAAACGTTTTTATCAAAATGAATTACAAAAATCTAGAAGTACAAATAGTTTCTTCAAAGTGTGAAATCAGGTGATAATGGAAATATTAGAGCAAAGAGCTGTTAAATATGTTATTTTATTCAATTGTTTGCTAATTAATTCATCAGTCCAGGCCTAACCTAAGATTTTTTTCCGACTAAATTTACAAGTATTGAAATAAAAAATGTTTTTATTAAAATTAATTATAGCCTATGTTACTCAGGGATAGTGAAGCTTTTTATTAGTAAAACTACTTTTTCAATCGGTTCAGTAGTTCCAGAGATTACCCCCTACATACAAACAAACAAACTTTACTTCTTTATAATATTAGTGTAGACTACATTTAAAGGTAGCGTTTGTAGGTGAGGGTGAGTAGGGGGTAGGTCTGGTCATCTACGTCGACTCATCTAGTCTACAAGCCAATCAAACACTAACAAATTTCTCTGTAGCCTGTACCCTGTACCTGTGCTCTATCAGTGGAAGTAACTGTATATGGTTAATCTGGTATTATTTTTGTCCTCCCGTGACTACCTGGTACTAGTACCGTCGACGAAGTACAAAATACCTGGTATTTTTGTCCTGCCGTACCTGGTACAATTACCTTCGAAGACGTACCTGGTACAAAATACCAGGTACAGGTAAACCGGCCCACCTCTATTGCCAGTTGCAAATCGACCATGCGAGCTCTGATTATGGACAGCTTCGCTTCGCTCACAGCGTACAAACTCGCTTTGTGAGTTTTCATTCCGACCTTCCTCCCCAGATTAGAAGCTGCTCCAAGGTAAAAATCTTCCACGTGAATTTGAACCAGGTACTTTTACGGTATTTTACGTTTCGATCGATTTTACGGAAACCAGACGAGCTGTAAGGTAAAAATACATACAGAAGATTAGTCTGCACATTGGTTAAAAAAAAACAAATGTGGAGGCTAATCGCCTACATTTATTTTTTTTAGCTAAAACCACAACAAAATTTGATTTTACGAAAACTCTCAAACAAATTTACTTACGGTCACAAAACGTGCTAACAAACTCGACCAAGCGAGAAAAAAACGCGTGTACCAAATTTGGACGAAATCGGACCTAAAATGCGGCCCCTTAGAGTACGAATACATATATGTATGTATATACAGTTTTTAATGACACCCGAAAAAATGTTCTGGGGCCCATGATCGGTGCTGATTTACTACTCCCGATCTTAGGTATTCACCATAGGCTCATTGCAATAGCTAATTTTTCCTTTGGAATTTCTCTAAAAACTAAAGTAAACAAACACGCTTTGAAATATAAATAGGAAACCTAACTAGGTCACCACTTAGACCTGTTTCACACCAACCCGGCTGTTGTGTAAACGATGCCGTATACACGACAATCGGGACGAATAGTATACGACAGTTTTCACACTTGCGCGACAAATGTCGTGGTCGTGTAAGCGATAAAAAGGCGGCCTTATATTTCATATCGGCGTCGGCTACATATCGGCTAGATGTCGGTTACACGTCAGCCGGGTAGGTGTGCAAAAGGCCTTAATCGAGTCTCCGACGGACGCTCAAGAAAAGAAAAAACAGCAGTGAAATCAAGTTAATATAAAAAAGAATCCAAAGTTCACCTCACTTAAAGCATTTTTGAAACACAAATCTAGAAAATAAATCATTTGTTTTCTTATCCCACGCGGTCTGCTTTAAGCTCGACCAAGCGTCCAGAATCAACAGTGGACCTGAAAATCACGTAGCTAGATCCAGGAGCATTTATCCCTGGGGATATTCTCGGAAAGTTTTAAGAAACATAAGAAGGGAATCAAATAGTCCTGATCACTTTTTGTATGATATGACGAATAAAACTGTCTTTAAGTGGTTCTATTCTATTTGCTTTGTAAAACAAGGCTGTCAAACTTGTAAAACACAGTAACGAGCTGTCCTATAAACTTACCGTTACAGAAATTATTTATACCAGGTATCCCAAAAGTCCCACCCCTTTTTATTTTTTTAATTAATGGAAATAGACAGATTTGCTTTGTTGATTGTTAACATGAACTGAAAGAACTGCATTTCCTGTAAAATTGTGCCGTCAAATTTAACTGTGTTTTAAATTTTACTAGCAGGCATTTTCACTGCATGTAAAATTTCCCTCCATTTGCTTCAAAAATATAATGTTTTCAACTCCCAATTTACTAGCACTAAATCTCCCTCCGCCTCGGAAAATTTCCCTCAGACAGTGCAGGGTGTGCTTCGCTGTGCGCAGGTCTGTCAACGCGTGATGTATGATGTGTCAGCTTCACCGTGTTCCGACGCACATTGGCTTGAAACAATAAAATCTACGCAAACTCGCGCGCAACCTAAGAGCCTATGACTCCGCCGTACTTACGCTTGACGCAATCATGCGGTCCCTATAAAATATCGTCCAGTAAATATTTATGCCCTTTACGACGTTCGCTTAGCGCTAAATTTACGAGTGGATTTTACGACGACAGACGACAGAAGGGAGGCGGGGAGGGGTGGTACAACGACGCAGTACGAATAGACCTATTCTTTCCGGACACGTGATGATCATTTCCCTTTTATTTGTGAGCGGCTTTTATTAAACGCCAAACCGTTTTCTTTGAAATTGTCGTCGGTTTCTATTATATATATATATATTGATTAAACGCACCGTTTTATTTGTACATCTTGCTGATATGGAAAACAATAAACTTTATTTGAGCCTAATCTCTGTTTAAGGGTCTGCTCCAGTAAACGAGAAAGCAACAGGAAACGCAGTTCCGGTATCACTGTATCCCTATCTAAACAGTGCAATTTCTTGCAGCTGAACGCTTTGACATTGCCTCATTTCAAACCATTTTATAAGTCTATCTTTTGTAATTGAGTGTTGAAAAAAAAACTGAATATTCTTTATAAAATTTTGGATCCTGCTTGCAAATTATTTTTCATTATTAATTTTTTATTGTGTTAGGAAAAAAAATCAAACTTGTACTTACAAAATGTCAGTTACTTGACAAATGAAAGAAATTTTAAAAAATGTAAATTGCAAGAAGGATGCGTACTGTGACTGTGCTTAAAATGAGGCCTTGCAAACAATTTTATGATAAAAAGTAAACGAAATAAATGGTATGAAATTTAACATTGCTCTTATGGGATAAAAATCCATTTTATTTTTACTGGAGCAGACCCGAATTTCCATAGGAAAGAGAGCTATTGCAGTGACACTTTAGGTGGGAACTAGTAAGCCCTCGTGAAAAATCACAGGCTGATTAATTAGATACACATCAGAAATACATCCTTTAAAAAATAATTCGACCACGCAGCTGAACCGCTGGCGTGAGTTGAGCAAATTTCCAAAATTAATTTTATAGGCCTATGTATTAGGGTTTCAACCAACAATTTGGGTAATAGGTCTATTCACGACGGTGCCGAGCTACGAAATGCTTCGCACGCCATTCCGCAAATTGGGAGTATTTTCAATACACAAAGCATTGCGTGCTTCGCACGCCATTCCGCGTATTGGGATTATCCTCAATACACAATGCATTGCGTGCCTCGTACGCCATGCCGCTTGCTGGTAGTATCTTCAATACACAAATCATTGCGTGCTTCGCACGCCATTCCGAATATTGGGATTATCTTCAACACACAATGGATTGCGTGCTTCGCTTAAATGTCGCTTAAAAAAAACGAAATGTGCAGTATAACTTCCTACGTTTATATTTGTAGAAAAAAACTCAAAAACAAATTCATTCTCGTAGAAAAAATCTCAAAAAATAGTTACTTCCGGTCAAAAAACGTGCTTCCGGTTGTTGGATTTTTTGGATAACGAACTCGTCCGAGCGACGTGGACAACCAACATGTGTACCAAATTTGAACCAAATCGGACTTAAAATGCGGCCGCTAGAGTGCGAAAACATGTATACATATATATATATATATGATTTTTAATGACACCCCAAAACGTGTTCTGGGGACCATGGTCGGTGCTCATTTGCTACTCCACACCTTGGGTCTTACCATAAGGGCCACTGCAATAGCTCATTTTTCCTATGGAAATTCGCTAATAAACTATTAAAAACAACATTAAGGAATTCTTATCTAGGGCGTACATAACTATGCTGACGGGGATTTTTAACTCGGTAAATGTGTACAATAATAAGGATTATAAAACTGTAGGCCTATTTGTTAAACATTTTTATAAGTTACGTTATTATATTTAGATAAAAATACTATCGTTTAATTGCTTTTTATTTCATACTGATAGATCAAATAAATGATTTAGAAGTTATTAATATTATAGTGAAGAATTAAAAATGGAATATGTTTATATGTTAGCCTATACGAAGATTTGCGAATGTTTCCGAAGTATAATTTGTATAAACAAATATATCAATGATGAAACGTTGTATTTATACAGTTTATAACCTCAAAGCACAAATTATGATGCATGCCTCTTCCCCCGTAAAATTCTCAGAATTCGATAGCACATGCCTCATTGAAAGCAATGACTACATATCAATAAGACGAAAAGTTCCAATGTTAAAAATTCAGCCCAAAAAAGCAGGTATAAAAGTGTGATTTTGCATCCCGCCGTTAGGAGCGCTGAGCGCTCTTTTTGCAGACGAGTGTCGGATTCAATGAAGTGCAGAAGAGAGACTGGGGGAGGGGGGGGAGAGAGAGAGAGAGAGATAGAGCATTAGTTTTCCTCGAAAACTAAGCTGTGCAGTGTGAAGGTAAAAACCACGCTTCATTATTACACTACTATTTAATACACTTAACAGAGCTGTAAAATTATGAAACTTTTACGATTCGTAGGTAAGAACCATACGATTCGTATGCTGTAAACAAAGTTTAATTAAATTACCTGTTTCTTATTTCTTTGATCGATATTACAACAATGATGTTTAATTCACTTTGATAATGACATACAATTTTCACTGTGCTGGAAAGATTTTCTAATTTTTGGTCAGAGACAAAGTGTCTGTTAGAAAGTTTTAAATAAAGGTTCAAATTAATGTGCAGTTTTAATACAATAAAGAACATGTTCCTCAAGGATTTGAAATTAAAAATATAACAATACTGGAAATGTTATACTTAAAGCTATAACTACAGTACTATAAGTATCAACCCCTGCTCGCTTCGCTCACCAAACCCCGCGGTGAAGCAAATGCAAACAGATTACCACTTATAAAACAAAGGTGTCAATCATGGGAAGTATAAAAAAACCCGTAAGCAGCACTGCCGCATTACTAGCCGAATTTTCTTATCAGGGAATAACTAATATTTTATAATGAGAGTTTACTATGAGTTTTGTTCCTTGTTCCGGAAACTGTTCCAAATATACCTTTGTACAGGATTATAGTAAATTTAATTGCCTTTCGAATGATATAGCTCATAAATTGCACTGGGGTTTTAGTCGTCTGCAAAAAGAGCGCTCAGCGCTCCTAACGGCGGGATGCAAAATCTCACTTTTATACCTACTTTAATGGGCTGAATTCTACCCATTTAAACTGTTCGTCTTATTGATATGTAGTCATTGTTGAAAGTGAATAAGGCACTCACTTTCAATAAGGCATGTGCTATCGAATTCTGAGAATTTTACGGGGGAAGAGGCATGCGTCTACGCTTGCCACACGTCCCCTTCACCGTGCGTCATGTTGAAGATGAAAGGGAAAGGGAAAGCGCACGAGTGTGAAGAGAGTGTCGCAGAACAAAACGGACAGTTTGGACAACCTATCCAGTCCCTTGCGTATTTTTTTTTTAAAGAAAACGGAATCGTAACGCAACGGAAGGAAAAAGGATGGTGTAAACCTACACTTAGGGTTCCTTTATAGAACAGCCAAATCGTCTCCTGAGGGGCCTATTTCAGGAAAAAATATGGAAGATTTTTCTCACTCGTTCTATATGGTTTTTGGGGAGCTGAATCCGAATTTCAACTTTGCTACTTCCCACCCACAGATATGACTTCTCAGCAGAAATCGAAAAAAAACCCTCAAAATGTTCGACCATTTTTATGTTTTCGCCAAAAAGTAGTAAAACTATGCAATTTTACAAAAATAAAGTACATTACATTTCCTTCAAAAAGCACCCCTTAAATGTATTTATTCATTGAACTGTTTGGCCGCTAGAGTACGCTGAACACATTTCCTACTGTGTAAAAAACCCAGTTGGTTTGGTTTTTCGCTTGTTATTCGAAAACTATGCATGTAATTCCAAAAAACATTAGTATCTGCTAAAACTACATTAAATTCCCTACAAATTGCACACCTTAAACGTTTATTTTGGCAAAATCGTTTAGCCTCTAGAGCGTGTTGAAATTGTATGTCGTATTACGCGAATCCGCTAAATCAAGATTCCTTCACCCAAAATTCAGTAGAGACCTTTATTACCACTATTTACTTATTCAAAACTATTTATGTGGCCTTTATAATTAGTAATTAATATAATTAATTGTTAATTGCATATCAATTTAACTACTACGTATTAGTTATAACTGTAATTACTTATTAATTATATATTAATTTAATTAAGTACTCGTTATTAATTATACAGTATATTCATAAAGTTCCTTTACCCCCTCATTATTTTTGTTACTGAAAATAAGGAAAAAATGTTTGACATATGTGACAATCTATGATGATGGGCAAGGGAATTACAAATTTTATATATAAAGTTAGGTCATGTAATACTCCATTGAAAAGCTTATTAAAAGAGAAATACAATAGCGCAAACTAGAGCTTAATATCTTGCTTCGTTTGAAAGTAATGGACAATCGAAGTTCTTTAAAATAACATACAACCTACTTATTCCCAATACTAACAAATTAATAACCTGCTTTGATGTTATGTTAACAATATCCTTTTAAAGAACGTTGATTGTCCATTACTTTGAAAGGAAGCAAAATACTAAGCTCTAGTTTGCGCCATTCTGTTTCTGTTTTAATAAACTTTTCAATGGTGTATTTACATGACCTACCTTTATATTTTAAATTGTTTACCCCGCTCTACCCCCCTCAAGCCCCTCAAAATCATAAAAATTCCAATATGCAAAAAAATGCATCCTGTAACGCAACACAAGATATATGCAAAGTTTTGTCAACTTATTTTCAATAACTAAATTACACTCCGTATACCAACTGAACCGTTGTTGTAGAGGTTGGTTTGTCGTTTTCAAGGGGGGATGTAAGCCTTTGAATTTGGTGGGTCAAGCCCCTACCATATCACCTCCGGTTTTCCATCCGCCTAGATGGAAGCAGGAGATGTCTTCACTCCAACGATTGTGTGAAGAAATGGAAGGTTACTGTGGGGTTAATTCAGTACCTCAGAACAACATGTTGACAGCCGGGACCCGAGGATCAAAAGAGACAGTCACGATATGAAGAAACTGTTGGATTGGTTTGAGCAGCCAACACCTTTGATCGGATGTGAAGCCGTATTCGTGATAAGTAGCAAAATTGACATTCGGATTCAGGACCCTAGAAAACATATAGAACGAGCGAGAAAAACTTCTATATTTTTTCCTGGCCAAAACACCGCTTAACTGGACTATTAGCGATTCTCGGTGGGTTGTTCCATTCCCAAACCTCTATATTTAAAAGGATAACTGAGAAAGTTCTGCTTAAGGCCGGCCACACACAGAATCAGACACGGTCAGTCATAGCATTGAAGAAACAACGCTATAGTTTTCTTTCTTCAATGGTCATAGTTAAAGACGCCTTTAGTCATTTCTGTCTGTTTGACTGATATTGACTGATCCTGTGTGTGGGGTTTTTAGTCACTGGACGTCATGACTCTCCGCAGAGGCCATTGCGCTCTGGCCTTCCTCCATTTTCAGTCCAATTGCAGTTCTTCTGTCCACCAGATTGTTGTATTGTGTGCATTTAGCGCTTATTGAAAGTTGTTAACATAACTTTACAGAAGGAGGAAGAGGAAGCGATAATTATGATGTGGAACTTGATTAATTTGTTTGAAAAGGCACTAATAACAGAGAACTTTGGGTACACCCTATAAACGAGAAGAGGAACCTCGTAGACTTTGTTGAAGAGCCATCCCAAAAAGTTCGAAAACTACTGGCGAATGAAAGTCGAAACGTTCGAATACATCTTGGAAAAAAATCCAGGATAAGATGAAAACACAAAACACGAATTGGAGAAAATCACGTGACAAGGAGAGTTTGTGCGCAGGTGGCTCTGACGAACAGTGTCTGATAGCTTTTGACTAAAGGTGTCTTTTGAGGGAGCTGCGTCAGTCAAGGAAAAGACGTTTGTTTGTGTCTGTTCGTCTAGTTCGATGCAGTGTGTGGCGACCCCATAACTTAAATGACTAAACGTGACTGACCGTGTCTGATTCTGACATAATCAGACACAGACAGTCTTAGTCAAAAACGCCTTTAGTCGTTTCTATCTGTTTGACTAATAGTGACTGATCCTGTGTGTAGGGGTTATATTATTACCCTGGCGTCAAAAACATATGAGTTACAGAACTAATGTATGCTATACGTTTGCTATATTTGCTTTGAAGTTATAAACTGAATATAAATACAACGTTTTATCATCAATATAATATTTGTTTAAATATAATATATTTAAATATAATAACGTATGTAAATAAAAATGTTTAACAAGTAGGCCTACAGTTTATAATCCATATTATTGTACACATTTACTGAGTTAAAAATCTCTGTCAGCATAGTTAAGTAGGCCTAGGTAAGAATTCCATGTTGTTTTTTAATAGTGTTTAAAAAAATATATGTACAGTATTTCTGATGTGTATCTAATTAATCGGCCTGTGATTTTTCACGGGGGCTTACTAGTACTTTAATAGGAATCTTCTTACTTTTAACATATTTAACGTTCAGTACCAACATTCCCTACAGAGTGGGAAGAGAATACCGCGTGACCACGCATGCGCAGGTGGCTCTGACGGACAGTCTCTGATAGCTTTTGACTAAAGGACCTAAAGGTGTCTTTCGAGAGAACTGCGTCAGTCAAGGAAATAACGTCTTTAGGCGTCTAATTGTGTCTGTTCGTCTAGTTCGATGCAGTGTGTGGCGATCCCTTGCTAAACCCCTCGTTTTAGTAACCTTTAGTCAAAATGACCGTGTCTGATTATGTGTGTGGCCGGCCTAAGACGTACTCGGTCGTGAACTTGAGATGTCGTGAAATATACAAATTACATAGTTCTATCCATCCAAACAATCACTTACCTAATAACGGATTACCGGTTTCGGCAAACTATGTCTCAATCTACAGATCTGCTCATAAAGTTTTTAAATGGTATTCCAAATACTCAACTTCTACACAGATTTGTAATAACTGGATTGTTTTGATAATTAAAACCAACTGTGTAGCAGAAAACAATAGATGGTAATATTGGGTGTAACGTAATTTTGTCGGAAAATCGAAGTTACAATCGACTTCTGACCTCGATTAAACCTTATTCGATTCCGTTGACAACTGTCCAACTAAATGTATTTCCGATATGGAAATTAGTTAATAACCGCTGAAACCGAGTGTCGTCGCCATGTTTTCAACTGTATTAGAAATTATTTCCGCTGCAAAAATTGGGCGATTTCCTTTAAATTTACGAGAGCAACAGGCTAAAATGTACTTTATCCAGAGACCGATTTAACACAATACACGACCCTCTCCTTGAAGAAAGAAATACAGACGGTTTGATGTAACCCGATTCAAAGCCATGTGGTGGATTCTACCGCGGGGTTGGCGTGCGAAGCACGCAATGCATTGTGCATTAGAGATATTCCCAATATGCGGAATGGCGTGCGAACCATTTTGCAGCTATTCAGCATCGTCGTGAATATACCTACTTCCCAAATTGTTGTTTGAAACCCTAAAACATAGGCCTATAAACTTAATTTTGGAAATTTTCTCAACTCACGTCAGCGGTTCAGCTGCGTGGTCGAATTATTGTTATTTTAGTTCAACTTTCGTTGCAAAGATTTAACTATCACGTTGCGGAAAAGATTGGTTAAAGGGAGACTGATTTAACAAAATACACGCTCCTCTCCTTGAAGAAAGAAATACGGACGGTTTGATGTCTTCTTTAAGGCTCGGCTAACCCAACCATCATCTTGAATTTGCACTCCAATAAGAGCAATAGTTTGAACACGTAAAAAGATTACTGGAGTAATAATGATTAGAAAATTAATCTGAATGTGTCATTTTAAAGGTTAGGATAGTCCGAATTTATTTTTATCTTTTTAAATTTTTCTTTTGCTCAAAATCAAAGTTTGCGATTTCTTTTCTTATTCACTAATGTCAATATCAAAAATGTAAAAAGCTCACCACATTCGAAGTTTAATCACCTGTCAAATAAAAGTAATTTCAATAAATGTTGATAGTTAATTTATGACGAAAAAATCTACTTTATTGTGGAAGCATGTACGCTCCGAATTTTCCTTCCTACTAGAGTGTTTAACCTGCACTCTGGTGGTTATCACATCAACTTGTTGCTCTAGGAGGAATACTAGAAAAAAAACATTCCTTAATTTTATATGTGTGAGAGAAAGCTGTGTTTAATAACACGTACTAACATATATTGTCACGCATGCGCATTTCAATACGTTTACAGTCAGGGTTACGTCTGTAACCTTCCAGTTTTCGCTTTTATGAAGCTGCCCTATATTTGCTAACGGAAGAATGAAACGCACACAAACTCAATGCTAGTAGTGTACAGCTCTGCCACTTGGAGAGCTGCGGTCAACTTGGAAATATTTGATCTTCCCAGCCGAGAGTCTTCGAGATACTAAAGGCGTTAGTCCAATCTGCAATACATCCAGCATAGGTTGCTTGATTCGAACCTACATACTACAGGCACGTAGCCAGGGGGTGGGCTTACCGAGCTGCAGCCCACCCCAAATTTTCCAGAAACAACCATTTTTTTTATTAGCATATTAAAATTACATTGATATAGGATATACGGTGTAAATGTTTTGTTTTTGTTTTTTTTTACGACTTTTTGTATCAGTTTGATTCTAAATACTGTGTACTGCAACAAAGAAAAAATAAAATGAATAAGAGAACGTAGTTGGTAAAGGACTACAACTCAGTAAATGCGACGCAATACCAATCGGGCTCCTTATCTCGGCTCCCCCTCCACTACTCACTCACAGTCACAGCGGCCACACTGACGTAGCGCAGGAAAGAGCAAGACAGCAGGTAACGCTTCTCTCTCCCTCTCCATAAAGTTATAAGGTTTTATGAAGATATCTAAAGAATAAACGTTTAAAAACATGGTTAAAATACAAAACGTATTTAACCAACGGGTTAAACAACTTTTGGACGGGTTTTAACAAATTTGAAGTTTGCTGCCATTTTGTGAGCTTACCATTAGAGATACGGATAAAAATGAAGAAAACAATTTTGTAGAACATCAAATTTTCTAACCGCGAAATACTATTAGTTTTTCAATTTGACTTACGGTTGAGCCACAAACTGACTTTTGAAAAAAGCTTACACTGAGAGAAACAGTCTGGCCGCCATTTTTATTTTATTTAAGGGGTTAAAAATAAAAAAAGCAAAAAACCGTATATTCACATCGCTCGGCCTAGGAATAAGGAACATTCATGCAAAAAATCATGAGAATCGGTCAAGGCGTTTGGCCGAAATCGTGAGAAAGTCAGACTGAGACACACAGACGAAATGCCAAACGGTCGAGCTAAAACGGAGACCTCCCTTCGCTAGGTCAATTAAGTGTTTATAAAAAAACTAAAATGGTGGTAATTTGAAAACTAACCATTTCCGGACCTAAGTTTTTTTGGAACTTTTTTCCTTATTTTCACCTATAGAATAACCTGTTGAAGTTTGAGACAATACTCTTCCTAGACTCCCTGTGTAATAACTTGTATAACAGCTGATTAGGATAATTACAATGAATAATTTAACAATTTTTAGATAAGGCCCACTGAAATCAGTTTCGTTTAAAAGTTTATTAAAGAACATTAATTCCGATTCCAATAGAAATACACAACTACAATATTCGTTAGAACGCGCATACATTTATAATTTTTTTTTTTTAGTAATGTAGCCCGAAACCAAAACTAATTACTAATTAATTCTGAATTTTATATTCTGGAACTTCTAGTAATACGTACGTTTACAAATATTTGAAGTGAGCCGAGGGTTGTATAAAGTATTTTACAATTTAATAATGTAGGTCACACCAAACGAAGGTTGATCGATACGCATATAATTTTAACAATTATTATTCTCATATTCTAGATTGTAATACACAATTATATAGGTAAGAAATATTATGTTTAGTGTACTCACACATTATTAACGAATTTATAAAATTACTAGGTGAAATCCCTGCGTGCTCCGCACGCCAACCCCGTTGGAACCTTCTAAACACATAATCATGTTATGTTTTCTTTATAATAAAAGTGTAGGATTAATAATAACTCCAAAGCTAAGATGGTAAATAATGTTAAATGATCAAATAAAATTATTTCGTACATTTTATAACAGCAGTTATAATAAAGGTTGAAAGAACCAGCAAGGCTAATGGCTAAACTTTAAAAACCTAACCTAAAAGTTAGAAATACAAAAATAATTGCTTCAAAGTATGAAATCAGCTGTTAATGGAAATATTGGAGCAAACAGCCGTTTTATCTGTTATTGTATTCAATTGGTTGCTATGGTAATAAATGTAAATACATGTGTTGCTTTCTCAGTCTAGGCCTAACCTATGATTTTTTCCGATTGAATTTACAAATATTGAAATAAAAAATGTTTCTCTCAAATTGAATTATAGCCTATTTCAATCCGTTCAGTAGTTCCAGAGATTACCCTCTACAAACAAATTGTTTCTCTTTATAATATTAGTATATAAGATTATTCAATTGGTTGCTATAGTAATAAATGTAAATAGATGTAATGATTCCTCAGTCTAGGCCTAGCCTAAGATTTTTTCCGACTGAATTTAAAAATACTGAAATAAAAAAGTTTTTATCAAAATAAATTATAGCCTATGTTACTCAGGGATAGTGTAGCTTTTTTAATAATGTACAACTATTTTTTCAATCGTTTCAGTAGTTCCCCCTACATACAAACAAACAAATTTTACCTCTTTATAATATTAGTGTAGAAAGTATTACAAATTAAACTATCATCAACCATTTATAGTCCTATTTCAGCTTTGTGGAGAGAGGAACAATTAGATATTGTCTTAAATAGGAAAGAAGAGCTATTGCAGTGACTCTTATTGTGAGACCTATGGTCGGGAGTAGTCAATGAGCACCTATCATGGTCCCCAGAACACGTTTTGTTGGGTCATTAAACATATTTATGTATATATTTGATCGCAATTTAACTGCCGCATTACACGTTCGATTTGGTACACACTGAACCGGCCAATCGACCGATTCAATTGGGGTTAATTAATTACATTAATTAAAATAAATTCAAAGTCATTATAACAAAAGATTAAAGCCAAAGGGTGTCTAAAAAGCCCAAAATTAAGATAAAAAAGTAGTTTCCAATGTGAAAATAGTCTTTATTAATAATTTTGAAGAATTAACTAAAATTGTGTTAGTTGAATACGTACAGACGATTACGTATGCTTTAGCGACAAAATCGAGCCAAAACCTTGCAGGAACGGACAGGAATAGACTTGTCCAGTCTTGTCTAAATTTGGTTGAAATGAGATAACATTGAAAGATATTGGTTTGTAATATTGTTTAAAAAAAGTTGTTATTATTAGATTTATCTTGAAAGGAGAGTTAAATAAGCAAGGAGTAATAAAAACAATTTTGTTATGATAATTTGTTAAAAAGTTATAGACAAAAATGTAAGCGTAAACAAATTGATTTGGCAGAATTTGAACAAAATCCCAAAACAAAGTAGAGTCGTTTGTAGAGTTAAAAAGAGTTAAGAAAATAAAGTAATAAAAAATATAAAGGTATAAAGGTGAATAGCTAAAAAATAAAGTGTAAAGTCATTCTTGGGCATAAAAGGGCCAATAACTCATAAAGTTCAAATGTAATTAAATCATAAAAAATAGCAATTAATAGAGTCAATAATGCGGCATAATCAAGCCAAAGTTCAAAATAAATAAAGAAGTAATTTGGTAAAAATAAAATAAATTAATAAAAAACTTTATTAATTCA
Organism: Philaenus spumarius; assembly: GCA_018207615.1. Lineage (NCBI taxonomy): Eukaryota > Metazoa > Arthropoda > Insecta > Hemiptera > Aphrophoridae > Philaenus > Philaenus spumarius. Next base: position 31,075 of record JAGFPH010010289.1, read on the forward strand.
AAATAAATACAAGGGAGAATAATAAAAGGGAAATATTGATAAAATAGGGTATATATATGTGTAATAAATTGTAATGCCATGTGAGATATGAAAAGAGCTTTAAAGGGGGGGAATGAAATGTCGAAAACCAAACGAAGGCAATTAGAGAAACAAGAAGCTGAATAACTAAACAACCAAACAAGCTATTAAAAATCCAACACCAGATCAGCGCGTTTCAAGACCAACTGAAGAAGATACAAGCAAGAAAAAATGGAAAATTTCAAATTTACGGGAAATAAATTTCAAAAATTAAACAAAACTAACGAAGTCCATAAATCAAGAATGAAGAGGAGTAGAAACGCCATTCGAATTCCAGAGAAACCAGAAAACGTCAACCAATCCATAGAAGTCAATAAAATCAAAATCCGACCACGCAAAAAGAAGTTATAGAGTTTGGATGAAATCAAAGCCAAAATTGCAAATCGACAGGCACTGACATGAACTGAAGACCAAAGCACCGTGAAGGAAGTTACGTCATCGGAGGTACTACGTAAAACAAAACAGAGCACATACTGTAATTCAATAAATGAAGATAATAATTAAATTAGGCCTAATCGACAGGAAATAAAGGCAATAAAATTCATCAAATAAATCAGGGAATATATTAAAACCAAAAAATATGTTTCTAAAGCAAGAAATCAGAATTTCTTGTCACCTAGAGGAAGACGCTCGTTTGACAAGTAACAAGTCGAGAAAGCAGCTTGCATCCCCTCTAACTTTAGTTTAGCACGAATCGCCAACGAGGAAACATCTGACCGAGCTCCGAGGGTACTTAGAGAAAGTCGAAGGGTGATCAGTTACGGTGTGCGTTACGTACTAGCTCCGGCCTAAAGCTAAGTCGGGAGAAGAATATCCATATAAACGGCCTATCTTGCCAAAAGATACTACAATAAACCAGGAGAGGACAACTCTAATTAAGTCCAGGAGAAGACAACTGTAAACCAAAGAAACCATTCTGGGACCAACGAGAACAACTTTAAATTGCTGGAAACCAACAGGAAGAATTACGCGTCGAACTTTTTGTGTTCTGTAAGTGGCAAACAATCATTGTTACTTATAATTTTAAATAAATCCCTTTTGTGCAAAATAATAAATAAATAAAATAAAATTAAATAAATAAATTCAAGTAGATTCTGGGGAAATTGAATAAAGTAAACTCGTTTAGTAAATTTCATTACTCACAATGGCAAATCGTCGTATGTAAATAATAGAATCATTAATATACAAATTTTAATGAATAAATTAATTAATCACTTTGCTACTTTTCAATATATGTAATTATAAGCTAAATATTAATAAATTTCATTGTGTTTTTGAAAATAATAATTTGTTGTTTCAAAGTTAATGAATTTATGTTTAATCAATAAATCGTTTTGTGTTTTCAATAGAAAATTTTGAATATATAATTTACGAATCCAATCAAAATAATCCTAAAACCATTCAGTGCTCTAGTGTAATTAAGTCAGCAGGTGAGTTATTCACGGATCACTACAAATTTAACTCCAAAGGGAACGATCCCGAAAAAGAGTCTAGAATTGAGCTAGTGTACTACACAAAAGACAAAAAAGGTCTAATTGATTTAAATTTAAAAAACTTAAGAATTGGAAACAAAAGGTTTTCTTTTTCTTGCCCTCGCCAAACCTGTCAAATTGTTCTAACGGGGTAGTACTAGGGAACAACATCAAATAAGGCCTGAAAACACTTGGGTGTTATTTGATGAGGGAAGGTTTTAAAGTTAACAACAACAGGTTGTATTTATTGAATAAAGTAAAACGGAGGGAGGTTTGCGCGTGGCAACACGTTGGTTTTCTAAACGGCTAGGACCAACAACCAAAAGCACGTTTTTTGACAGGCTGTAATCATTTTGAAGATTTTTCGTACTAGAATGAAAAATTTTTTTAGGATTTTTCAGAAACAAATACATTTAGAATGTTATTCTGCACATTTTTTTTACACGACCTTATAACTAATTTTTTTTCTACCAAAATCGATCAAAAGGTAAAATACCATAAATGTACTTCTTTTACTGTAGGTTTTGCAACATTATTTCATTTGTAACCAGGAAAGCACGATTTATAGAAAAGTTTTACCATACCAGCGAGTAAATAAATAAATGTACTATATAATTAATGGATAATTAATTTTTTTATCTGTGTGCGTAGTTTTATCTTTGTTTATCTTTCAGGCCACGACATAGGTTTCATAGACTTTGGAAAAAAGCTTACACTGAGAGAAACGGTGCAGTCGCCATTTTTATTTTATTTAAGGAGTTAAAAATGAAAAAGCAAAAAACCGTAAATATATATACATCGCTCGGCCTAGGAATAAGAACCAATTATGCAAAAAATCAGGACAATCGGTGAAGGCGTTTGGCCGAAATCGTGAGACAGACAGACACACAGACGAAATGGCAAACGGTCGAGCTAAAACGGAGACCGTTTTAAATTTATAATTCCCGCATTAAAAAGTACACGCATTATCGGAATTGCATCCCCTCTATGAAACAGACGTACATCAACATTCAACAAGGGTGATGAAGTACAATGGTCTCATACATTAACCACAATAGATACATAGCAGCCATGTGTACGTC
>JAGFPH010010290.1:0-36382 GCA_018207615.1 Philaenus spumarius
GTTTTGTTAAGTGGAAATCCCTAGTCAGCCTCTGTATAGTACGGCTGTAAAACAGCTGATCCGGGTTCGGTTCCGTTGGTCCTTGGCGCCGTAAATCTTCGTACATTTTCAGTGATCGACAACTGCGAACATAGGCGAAATCTAACAAAATTTTCCGCCGAAAAAAAGCCAAAGAGTAACAAATAATTAGAGTCTACAAAGAAAGAGGGTTTGGCAATAGTTCCATGACGATAAGGTTGTAAAACGTAAATAAATTTTCGTTCCTAAATACGATTTCAACAGAAAATTTGCGTTGTATAACTTTTTTTGGAAAAATTTAAAAAAAGTAGATTTCTTGTTATTTGCGTATATTCCTCGGAGATTTATTTTTACCCTCAAAATCCGGTAATCTCCGTGGAAATCCGGTGATATGGCAACCGTAAAGTGTACAGTATTGTTACTTTATATATTTAGTTAATTATGTTAGTAAATTTGTAGCCTAGTTCTTCATGCTAGTAGCTTTTGCTACATTTTCCCCTGAAGTTTTATTTGGGGGAGGCGGTCCTTCCGGGCTCCCTCACTGGGTACGCCTCTGCACCTTTTTCATTAAAGGTTAATAAACTCAGTTTAAAGTTTGTACAAAAAACTTGCAGTTGGCTTAGGCTATTTTATAGTTTTATTCATAACGGTTTTGTTCAATTTTTTTCTCAAATAATCACATTTTCAATTGTTTTTAATCTATATACAGTATATAAAAGCGAAATATCACTCACTCACTCACTCACTAATCACGATTTCTCAAAAACTACAGAACGGATTGAAATGAAATTTGGTATGTAGCTTCCTCTAGGGCCACAAGTGTTCACTAAAAAAGGGTTTTAAAAAATTGGAAATTTTTAGGGGCTTTGGGGGGTAAAAATTACTAAATCAGGATTTCTCCAAAACTACCGAACAGATTTTAATGAAATTTGGTATGTTGCTTCCTCTAGGGCCATAGGCGCTCGCTAAGAAAGGGTTTTAAAAAATTCGAAATTTTAAGGGGGGTTTGGGAGGATCAAAGTTATTAAATCACGATTTCTTCAAAACTACTGAACGGATTGGAATGAAATTTGGTATGCAGCTTCCTCTAGGGTCATAGGTGTCACTAAGAAATTTTAGGAGGGGTTTGGAGGGATCAAAGTTACTAAAATCATAATTTCAGATCTTTTATTATTATGACAATAGTGCTTTTATTATTTAAGATCTATATATAAAAGCCAAATACCACTCACTGACTGAACACTTAAAAAGAATACAATTACGTTAAAAAGACTGAAAATACCAACCACCACGGGCAACGCCGTACGGGTCAGCTAGTGTATTATATTCTTAAGCTGTCATTGTAATGTTGTAGGTTTAATTGTGACTAATATAAATAACGTATAAAGATGCTTCAAAAAATCAAAATCAACAAACTTTGTTTATTTCAAGGGTCTAAAAATTGAATTAACTTCAAGCATTGGTTTAGTAGCTTATCGATGCCAGCCATGCCAGCTGAAAAAGTGCTTTCAAATGAATTTAAAACACTGGCGATATTGGCAAAAGACAATAATTTATCTTAGACTTAGATAAGTAACGTAATGCAATAATAGATTTTTACTAGTTACTACTTACACGGAGCCAATTAGGCTATTTGTTTTTCTAAGCGTTACACGGTTCTTAACAACGACACAATCAAGTTTATTCAATTTAATTTGAGAAAAGAAGTGCCCAATATATCTTCTTTGGTTAATAATTGTGTGTAAGATGTGATTGAACTGGTCCAATACATAAATTAGGCCTACATGGATTTTACAGTCGTAGACTGTTGGGTCCAGTAAACAGTTGACTTACGTACGGGGTTTCGTCTTATATGCCTAACCTTAAACCTATTTTAAGTGTACATTAATTCGACCACGCAGCTGACCCGCTGACGTGAGTTGAGCCAATCCCCGAAATTGAGTTTGTATATTTTACGCTTTCAACCGACCATTTGGGAAATTGGTTTACTCACGAAGGCGCTGAATAGCTGGCATGTGTACGAATTTGTTTGCACCTAAGCCTTCAGCGTACGAACTCGGCCATCGGCCTCGGATTTGAACCGGGTACTTTTATGGTATTTTACGTTCTGATCGATTTTGGGGGAACCAAGCGAGCTATAAGATCGTGTAAAAAAAACAAAATGTGCAGAATAACATCCTGCATTTATTACTTCAGAGGAAACTCTAAAAAAAGTTACATTCTCGTAAGAAAAATCTCAAATAATATTTAGGCTTACTTCCAGTCGAAAAACGTACTTCCGGTTGTTGGATTTTTTTGTCTAACGAACTCGTCCGACCGACGTAGACAACCAACATGTGTACCAAATTTCTACCAAATCGGACTTAAAATGCGGCCGTTAGAATGCGAACTCATATATATAAAATTTAATGACACCCCAAAACGTGTTCTGGGACCATGATCGGTGCTCATTTACTACTCCCGACCTTATGTCTCACCATAAGGCTCACTGCAATAGATCATCTTTCAGATGGAAATTCGCTAGTAAACTTCACATTATTGCTAATACCTATCAGTATTTCTTCAATTAAAGTAACATTATCTATATATATAAAAGCCAAAACCCACTGACTCACTGACTCACTCATCACGATTTCTCAAAAACTACCGAACGGATTGGAATGAAATTTGTATGTAGCTTCCTCTAGGGCCATAGGTGCTCACTAAGAAAGGGTTTGAAAAAATTTGAAATTTTAGGGGGGTATGGAGGGATCAAAGTTATTAAAAAACGACTTCTTCAAAACTACCGAATGGATTGGAATGCAATTTGGTATGTAGCTTCCTCTAGGGCCATAGGTGCTTACTAAGAAAGTTTTTGAAAAAATTCGAAATTTTAGGGGGTTTGGGGATCAAAGTTTTAAATCACGATTTCTTCAAAACTACCGAACGGATTGGAATGAAATTTGGTATGTAGCTTCCTCTGGGGCCATAGGTGCTCACTAAGAAAGTGTTTGAAAAAATTCGACATTTTAGGGGGGTTTGGGGATCAAAGTTATTAAATCACGATTTCTTCAAAACTACCGAACGGATTGGAATGAAATTTGGTATGTAGCTTCCTCTAGGGCCATAGGTGCTCACTAAGAAAGAGTATGAAAAATTTCGAAATTTTAGGAGGGGTTTGGGGGATCAAAGTTACTAAAATCATAATTTCAGATCTTTTATTATTATGACAATAGTGCTTTTATTATTTAAGAGCTATATATATAAAAGCCAAATACCACTCACTGACTGAACACTTAAAAAGAATACAATTATGTTAAAAAGACTGAAAATATCAACCACCACAGGCAACACCGTACGGGTCAGCTAGTACATAACAATAAATGTAGTTCACCTCTCAGACAAAGCGGCCAGGTAAGCCTCGAATTTACACCAACCCCAGACGCAACACTCAATCTATTGGAAAGGTCGCTGGCGCGTTATCTCGGTATAAATACACACAATAGTATTTTGATTATCTTGAGTGTATTTGTGTTTGATATCTCAGATCAGTTTACACAGACGAAGTGATGGCGTCACTATACCTGAAACTATTGGCCGATAATACGCCGATCATCGACACTCTCAATTATTAGAAATAGAAAAAAGAATATTTTCCATATAAACGGCATTTTAATTTTTAGATTTCACGCACATGTTAAATTTATCTTCATCTCATTATTCAGATTTTATTATAACACTCGTTTATCTGTGGTGGATTACATCTTTAATTGTTTCTCAAAATTTGTATTAAATACGTTTTTAGCAAATTTCCTTAGGAAATATGTTGTGTCTGGGATTGGTGTAAATTTGAGGCTTACCTAGCCGCATTGTCTGAGAGGAGAATTCCATTTATTAGCGAATTTCCATAGGAAAAATGAGCTATTGCAGTGGCCCTTATGGTGAGACCCAAGGTCGGGAGTAGCAAATGAGCACCGATCATGGTCCCCAGAACACGTTTTGGGTTGTCATTAAAATTCATATATATATATGTATATATGTGTTCGCACTCTAGCGGCCGCATTTTAAGTCCGATTTGGTCCAAATTTGGTACACGTGTTGGTTGCCTATGTCGCTCAGACGAGTTCGTTAGCCAAAAAAATCCACCAACCGGAAGTACGTTTTTTGACCGGAAGTAACTATTGTTTTAGATTTTTACAACGAGAATGAATAAATTCTAAACATATAAATGTAGGATGTTATTCTGCACATTTTGTTTTTTACGCGACCTTATAGCTCGCTTGGTTACCCCAAAATCGATAAAAACGTAAAATATCATAAAAGTACCCGGTTCAAAGCCATGTGGTTGATTTTACCGCGGCGTTGGCGTGCGAAGCACGCAATGCATTGCGTATTGAAGATAGTCCTAATATGCGGAATGGCGTGTGAAGCACGCAATGCTTTGTGTATTGAAGATAATCTCAATATGAGGAATGGCGTGTGAAGCATTTTGCAGCTATTTAGCACCGACGTGAATAGACCTATTTCCCAAATTGTTGGTTGAAACCCTAAAACATAATCCTATAAACTTAATTTTGGAAATTTGCTTAACTCATGTCAGCGGTTCAGCTGCGTGGTCGAATTATTTGAATAACTGTTTGCCTGAGTTTGCCCTTCGGTTTTGCGACCTCGGGTTATGGACTGCTTCGCTTTGCTCGCAGAGTACAAACTCGGCCGTTGGGTCTCGGATCATAAGATGCCCCCACGGTAATTCGAACCGGGTACTTTTATGGTATTCTACGGTTTGATCGATTTTCGGGAACCAAACGAGCTATAAGGTAGTATAAAAGAACAAAATGTGCAGAATAATATCCTCAATTTATTTTTTCAAGATAAAACTCTGAAAAAAGTGTCATTCTCGTACGGAAAATCTAAAAAAAATCGTTACTTCAGGTCAAAAAACGTGTTCCGGTTGGTGGATTTGTTTTGCTAACGAACTCGTCCGAGCGACGCAGACGACCAACATGTGTACCAAATTTGTACCAAATTGGACTTAAAATGCGGCCGGTGGAGTGCGAACACAATTGTATATATTTATATATATACTAGGGGAGACCCCTGCGTGCTCCGCACGCCAACCCCCAATGGAACCTTCTAAAAACATTTATGCCATGTTTTATTTATAATAAAGGTGTAGGATTAATAATGACCTCAAAACTAAGATGGTAAATAATGTTCAATGTTCAAATTAAATTATTTATTATATTTTATAACAGCAGTTAATAATAGTTAAAAGAACCAGCAAAGCTCAGGTCTACACTTTAAAACCCTAACCTAAAAGCTAGAAATACAAAAATAATTGCATCAAATTTTTAAATCAGCTGTTAATGGAAATATTGGATCAAACAGCTATACTACTGTACCTGTTATTTTATTCAATCGGTTGGTTCAATAAATGTAAATACATGTGTTGGTTTATCATTCTAGGCCTAAGCTAAGAATTTTTTCCGACTAAATTTACAAATATTGAAATAAAAAAAGGTTTTTATCGAAATGAATTATAGCCTATGTTATTCAGGGATAGTGAAGCTTTTTATTAGTAAAACTATTTTTTCAATCGGTTCAGTAGTGCCAGAGATTACCCCCTACATACAAAAAAACAAACAAACAAACAAAAAAACAAACTTTACCTCTTTATAATATTAGTATAGATAATTTAATTACACCCCAAAACGTGTTCTTGGGACCATGATCGGTGCTCATTTACTACTCCAGACCTTAGGTCTTACCATAAGGGTCACTGCAATAGCTTTCCTATGGACATTCGCTAATAAATTTCACACAATTACTGATACCTATCAGTATTTCTTTAATTAAAGTAACATATACATAACAATAATTCGACCACGCAGCTGGACCGCTGACGTGAGTTGAGCAAATTTCCAAAATTAAGTTTATACGCCTATGTTTTAGGATTACAATAATTGTAGGTTAGGCCTAGACCTACCTAAAATATTGAGTGACATACTGGATGAAACCCTTGTAAGACAGATTTATCATCGTTAACATTTTGATGTTATTTAAATGAGGAAAAGTTATAACTTTGATTGGCCATTATTTTGGGTAGAGTCAACATACAGACCTCCGGTTTACGCCGATCTTCTTATTTTATCGAGACCTTTGAAATGAGGTGTCACTCAATACGGGTGCTCATTTAAAATTTTCGACTTACCCCCAAAAAACCCCATTTTTGGGGGAGGGTTTAAAATTTACGATACACCAAAAAACTCAATTTTTGTTCATGTTATCAATCCCCAAAGCAAATCTATTTATTTCTATTAATAAAAAAAAAAATAATACGGGGGCAGCTTTTAAGACACCTGGTAAATGTGTTCGCTCTCTATTTATTATTATTATTATTATTTTAACGTCCTGCTGTTTTGTACCTTAAGGCTAATGAAGACGGGACCTACAGTTTTCCCACAGAATCCGAACCACAGCCAATGATGTCTGTCAAGAAACCATTTAGAAAATGATCGGGGTCAATGGGAATTGAACCCGAATGGTTGCCATGGTGATTGATAAAAACTTACGGCCGCATTTTAAGTCGTGTTTGTTTCAAATTTGTTACACAACGTGGTTGTCTAAGTCGCTCGGACAAGATAAATTCAACATCCAGAGGCACGTTTTTTTACCAGAAGTAACGGTTTTTTTAGATTTTTCGTGCTAGGATGGAACTTTATTAGGGTATCAGCTAAAACAATTAATGCGGGGTATTATTCTGCACATTTTGGTTTTTGCACGACCGTATGGCTCGCTTGGTTCCCCCAAAAATAAATCAAAACGTAAAATACCATAAAAGTACCCGTTTCAAAACCGCGTGGAAGATTTTTCCGTGTGGGCATCTTCCGATCCGAGGCCGACGGCTGAGAATGCACGCTGCGAGCGAAGCGAAGCGGTCCTTAACCCGAGGCCGCAAGGGTAAGGTGCAAAGTAGCAAAGCATGTTTTTCCGCTACGAGTGGAACTAAGGCTCAGGTGCAAATTCACTTCGTGAGTAGATCAAAAATCGTATGTAATGATCAAATACACACTAAGAAACCCTAAACGTACGTGACAGCGGAGGCTTGGTTATTTCGTCGCTGCTTTTGTCGGGTAAGTATTATTCAGAAGGAATGTAAGCAACGAGCAAAGAACATATTAGGAAAACGTTAAAATAATTCGTATACAAATTTAATGGTTCTAAGAAAAGTTGAAAAGACAGCGACATCTGGCCAGGAAGTATTTGCTTACGACTGCAGTCTAGACGGCAGAGTTTGCTCAGCTTATCTGGACAGCGAGGCAATGATCGATTTCGTGTTCCGTCTTTGGACTTCTGGGGCTTTTTATTTCTTTATTTCGCCATTAAATTCTAGTCCGTAAAAAATCAAATCCAACCTATTTTGTCATAAACGTCCAATATGTTTGTCATCCTCAGTGGTAACTTATTTAATTTATAATATACCAGTGGGCCCGGGAATGCTTTGCTATTGCTAGATTTAATTTTAAGGATAGTTATCCCATTTCATACCGTTGACTTAAGGGTCTGCTCCAGTAAACGAGAAAGCAACCGGAAACGCGACCGCCTCTCACTGTATCCCTATCTAAACAGTGCAATTTCTCGCAGCTGAACGCTTTGACATTGCCTCATTTCAAACCATTTTATAAGTATATCTGTTGTAATTGTGTGTTGAAAAAAAAACCCTGAATATTCTTTATAAAATTTCGGATCCGGCTTGCAAATTACTTTTCATTATTATTTTTTATTGTGTTAGGAAAAAAACCAAACTTTGTACTTAAAATGTCAATTGCATAACAAAAGAAAAGCATTTAGAAAAATCTAAATTGCAAAACCGATGCGTATTGTAATTGTGCTTAAAATGAGACCTTGCAAACAATTTTATGATAAAAAGTAAACGAAATGAATGGTTTGAAATTTAACATTGCTCTTATGGGGAAAAAAATCCAAGATGGCCGCCACTAACAGCAGACCCTTAAGTAGTTAAATTGCAAATGTTTTTTATAACAATTAAGAATAATCGCATATATTATTTCTCAAGACTATTTTTTTGTCGGTACGCCATAACTTCCTTAATACATCATCAAATTACATGAATGAGGCATCATTTTAAAGCTTTCCTTAACCACTACACGGGAAAAATAGACAAACAGCTTAAAATGCATGTTTTAATAACAAAAATTGATTTAAAAAACATTTATATTATACTCTGTATGTTCCTAATGAAAGGCGCCATCTATAGCCCATCTCAACTTAAGTTGAGGCAAGCAGGGTGGGTAATTAGGGTCGGCCTCAACCGTCATAAAACCGACCCTTATTAATGCCGCCTGAGTGAACCTGTAGGACACTCTAGTATAAAATTGCAAATCAGTATGTCTTAAGTCAAAATGAAAAAACGATATCATATTTCGTTTCATGATATTTTCCAGATAATTTTGATACCAAATTTGATTACATTTGGCCAACTTTGAGCTGTACTAGCATTATAAACTTTCTTAGTTGAATCAACATTACTAATACGGTTTACAACAATAAAGCCATACAAATGTACTAGAGAAGTTCATATATAAATCTATACTAATATTATAAAGAGGTAAAGTTTGTTTTTTGTTTGCTTGTTTTTTTTTTTATGTATTGGGTAATCTCTGGCATTACTGAACCGATTGAAAAAATAGTTTTACTAATAAAAAGCTACACTCTCCCTGAGTAACATAGGCTATAATTCATTTCGATAAAAACCTTTTTTTATTTAAATATTTGTAAATTAAACGGGAAAATTCTTAGGTTAGGCCTAGAATAATAAACCAACATATGTATTTGCATTTATTACCATAGCAACCAATTGAATAAAAAAAACCTATAATATTAACCTAGCTCCAATTAACAGCTAATTTCAAAATTTGAAGCAATTATTTTTGTATTTCTAGCTTTTAGGTTAGGGTTTTAAAGTATAGACCTGAGCCTAGCTGGTTCTTTTAACAATTATTATAACTGCTAGTTTTGAGGTTATTATTAATCCTACACCTTTATTATAAATAAAACATAACATACTGTATGTTTGTAGAAGGTTCCATCCGGGGTTGGCGTGCGGAGCACGCATTGATCTCCCCTAGTATGTAATAAATAATAATTATTTGAGCAAAAAAGCCTGCAAAACGAGCTATTTAATAATTAAATAAGCTCCGAAACGCAGAGAGAAAGTTTTAACTTGCTATGGTAATAAATGCAAATACATTTGTTGGTTTATTATTCTAGGCCTAACCTAAGAATTTTCCCGACTAAATTTACAAATATTTAAATAAAAAAAGGTTTTTATCGAAATGAATTATAGCCTATGTTACTAAGGGAGAGTGTAGCTTTTTATTAGTAAAACTATTTTTTCAATCGGTTCAGTAATGCCAGAGATTACCCAATACATAAAAAAAAAAAACAAGCAAACAAAAAACAAACTTTACCTCTTTATAATATTAGTATAGATTTATATATGAACTTCTCTAGTACATTTGTATGGCTTTATTGTTGTAAACCGTATTAGTAATGTTGATTCAACTAAGAAAGTTTATAATGCTAGTACAGCTCAAAGTTGGCCAAATGTAATCAAATTTGGTATCAAAATTATCTGGAAAATATCATGAAACGAAATATGATATCGTTTTTTCATTTTGACTTAAGACATACTGAATTGCAATTTTATACTAGAGTGTCCTACAGGTTCACTCAGGCGGCATTAATAAGGGTCGGTTTTATGACGGTTGAGGCCGACCCTAATTACCCACCCTGCTTGCCTCAACTTAAGTTGAGATGGGCTATACTAACCATCTGTATAACTAGCATGACAGCTGTTAGTTAGATTGTTTACACTGTAAGATTGTATAGGGAAACTGTTATTTATAAACCAATGTAAATAAATAAACTTAATTAACTGAATTAAATCAACGTGTTAAAATCAGGTAAATGTAAGCCTACTCCGAACTTGCGAAATATTCGCACGGGTCAGCTAGTATTAAATAATTTTAGCTTTCATAGTTTGTAGGAATTTAGTACAATTTATTTTGATTGTGTATTGGTAGCTACCCTATTTATATATATTTGTTTGATTGAACACATTCTCTAAAATCCTGGTAATTATACGTAAATTGGGCAATTTTATGAAATAGTTGTGTAGTTTTTGAGAATATAGAAAAAGTAAGTGTAAGGATTACTATTCCATTCTAAGGTTATTTATTACATTTCATCTTTTACTTTCTCCCCCTATACCATAGTACTGTATATGGAGAAAGTATTGTATTCGTCAAAATTTTCGAGTTTGAGTTTTTGGTGGAAATATCCGTTTTGGGTCCCCCTGAACCTAAAAAAGTGGTTTTCGGAGTGATGTCTGAGGGTGTGTCTGTATGTGTGTCTGTGTGTCTGTGTGGATGTTATCAGACCTAGAGCCTAAACCAGTCGTCCGATTTTGATGAAATTTGGTATAGAGGTACTAATACCACGGTATCTCTAGGCGTTTTTTTCATTTTTGTGAATTTTTTATTTTTAAGGGTAATTTTCCCATAAAAACCCTTAAAATAACGGAAAAATCAACTTTTCTCAAAAACGGCTCTAACGATTTTGATTAAAATTTTATAGTTTATTAGAGACCTAAAGTACTATAAACTGTAAAATTTTAATCGAAATCGTTCGAGCCGTTTTTGAGAAAAGTTGGTTTTTCCGTTATTTTATAGATTTTTATGGGAAAACAACTTTAATACAAAATCACCTCTCCTACCCCACCCTACAAGTCACCGTGAATCTGTTTAATAATTTAAATATGTTTGTGAGAAAGTATGTGCCAGTTCCTGGTACCGTTAATTTTACTTAAGTAATCAAATTTCAAATAGTTTAGTATATCCCTTGAAGATAATACTATATAATTTTAGCCTTATAGCTTGTTGGAGGTTAGTTTAATGTATAGTCAATTTATTGTATAGGGGCAGCAACCCCATTTCAACCCCTTAGACTGTAGCAATAGTAACTCCAAACACTCCTGGTTATGATATGGATAAAGTGCGATATCTTTAATGAAATCGGTCGAATAGTTTTTGATTCTATAAAGGACGAAGAAGCAAAGTCACAAAGAAACAAAGATTCATTTTTATAGCCTACCAGAGGGCTCCGCCCCCTGCTCGCTTCGCTCGTAATACGGTGTGTTGCCAACAGAAGTATCACATTTTATAAATAACTCGAACACGCAGCTGAACCGCTGCCGTAAGTTGAATGAATTTCTAAAATTAAATTTATATGTTTCAGGGTTTCAACCAACAATTTGGGAAATTGGTGTACTCACGAAGGCGCTGAATAGCTGCAAAATGATTCGCACGCCTTTCCGCATATTGGGAAGTATCTTCAATACACAATAGTCAGCCTACTTCCTGTCAAAAAAAAACCGTGCTTCCTGTTGTAGGATTCTTTTGGCTAACGAACTCGTCCGAGCGATTTCGATAACCAACATGTGTACCAAATTTGGAACAAATCGGATATAAAATGCGGCCGTTAGAGTCCGTACACATTTATACATATATTTATATACAGGTGACAATTAAGTCTTCGGACGGTTTAATATTTCGTATATAAGGAAAATGTTAAGGTAGATGTGATTGAGGTGCCTACTCTTTGTAAAAATACTATTTTATTAAGATTTCAAAAAAACTATCCGCCATCTTGGATCCGCTATTTTGAATGTAACTTGGTTTTTTTTAAATAGGAAGGTGGTCATTTCGATGTGGAATTTCAAGAAAAAACCAACGGTTAAATTTGCACATCCATATCTTTAACCGTTTAAAAATGTCGGCCAAAAATCAACGAAATCGTTTTTTCCGATTTTGCCCCATTTTGCTGTACTATTTTTGTTTTAATATAATTTTTTTTTTGGGTTCAGAATTAAATAAGATTTCAAATGATATGCCACACAACGATATTTGGTTAAACCACTCGAAATCAATTATAAAAAAATGAAAATGGCTGTAACTCGAAAATTTTAAATACTCCCAAATATCGTTCTGTGGCACATCAATTTAAAAGCTTATTTAATTCTAAGTCTAAAAAGAATAATAATTAATATTAAAACAAAAATAGTACAGCAAAATGGGGCAAAATCGGAAAACACGATTTCGTTGTTTTTTTACCGTCATTTTTAAACGGTTTAAGATATGGATATGAAAATTTCACCGTTGGTTTTTTTTTAAATTCTACCTCGAAATGATGTATCACATGACCACCTTCCTATTAAAAAAACAAAGTTACATTCAAAATGGCGGATCCAAGATGGCGGATAAATTTTTTGAAATCTTTATAAAATAGTATTTTTACATAGAGTAGGTACCTAAATCACATCTACCTTAAAATTTGCCTTATATACGAAATATTAAACCGTCCGAAGACTTAATTTATCACCCTGTATATACAATTTTAATGACACCCTTTAACGTATTCTGGGGACCATGATCGGCGCTCATTTACAACTCCCGACCTTACTTCTCATCATAAGGGTCACTGCACTATCTCATCTTTCCCATGAAAATTCGCTAATTATCAAAACAGAAATGGGCGAAATTCAAATCATGTGTTGCATTTAGGAGATATTTGTTGTATGCTTCTCACAAACTCACAAAAAGGAGTTTCTCTTGAAAGCTGTTTTTGCTCCCAATATCTTCAAGGCCGACGGTTCCAAAACATTCAGAAATGATTGCTTGTTGCCTCGCTCTAATTTGCTGCCTCGTTTGCTTTTACAAACCCTCTTCACTGAGGACCTTTTTTTAGTAAGCCTTTCGCTGAATTACCGGAAGAGTTTAATTTTTGTTTGGTAAATTTTCTACTGGCCTAATGGTCTTCAACAGAATGGCGGCGATTGGACAACGATCAAGTGCATCTTGTTCACGAGAACGACGCCACAGGATTTGTTTTATTGATTTTAGTTTTAGTACAGGTTGCAACGTTTTAATGGGAGTTTGACGTCCCTCGTCAAAGAAGTAAAACATACTTTTTACAAAACTCAAATATAAAACTAGTGGACACGACAATGCTTCGGTATTGCTTTATTTAATTTTAAGGGTAGTTATCCCATTTCATCACTTTGGCTTGAGTAATCGAATTGTAACTGTTTTTTATATCAATTAAGAACAATATACTAGTAGTTCTGTGAACAGTAGACCTCGCTCGTTGAAATAACAAATGTGGTTTTGAGCTTAGGTTAAAAATAGTGTGCCAGTAAGGAAGTAAGCACAAGGTTTAGCCAGTGAAATATTATTTACAATTCCCGCGATTCCGGGATTTCTAGTTCTCGTTTTTATTTCTTTTCTTGAGCTTTAACTGCTAAAGATTTTCTTTTAGAGGCATTGTGTTTTATTTAGGTTAATAATGCGTAAGATAGCTAAAAATATCGCGTTATAGAGGGACAACATACAATTAAATATTTACATACTTAAATAACTCAAACTTAACAATGTATCATAAGGTAACTTAAGTTCCATATCATATTCCAATATTAGAAATAATGAAAACAAACGATGTTAAAACGTCGTGATAGTGATCTCAACCCATGTACCAACACTTCCCACGGTGTCAAACGGTCATTTTTTGTATGTCCTTTATCGCCGCGAGGTTTCATTTGTTTCATCTCATTTTGTAATTCAAGTAAAGCCAAGTCAAATACTTTTATGAAATTTACAATGATAATTTACAGGTATACAGTTCAATTCTTTGATTTATCCTCTACACTTTTTACGATAATATGTCATTTTTGGGCAAATGATAATTATATTCCTAAATTACTATTCAAAACAGGCCTAGTTTTGTTAGCAGTCTTGTAGTAGGAACATAAAAACTGGTGTTTTCAAAATAAGAAATTTGAAATTGATAAATATTTTTATACAATTCTATTTAGAACTAAATTACGAAACTTTTTTACATTTATGAAAAAAATTACAATAATTTTTACTACTTTTTATGTAGGCCTAAAGTTAAACATTTTCCTTTCGTTAATGAACTTGATTGTTTGTTGAGCTAATAACTTTCTTAATTTTACTTCAATAATTTTTTTTACTGGCATATATGAATTCTTTAAACCTTTATCTACAAAAAAAGCTATGGAACACTTTTGAATTGGTTTAGAATAAACGTATAAAAACATGGTTGAAATACAAAAACTTGGACGATTTTTAACAAATTCGAAGTTTACGGCCATTTTGTGAGCTTACCGTTAGAGAAACGGAAAAAATCAAGAATACAATTTTGTTTAAAATTTAATTTGCTAGCAAAATGTTATTAGTTTTTAAATTCGACTTACGGTTAAGCCACAAACGGGCTTTGGAAAAAAGCTTACACTGAGAGAAACGGTCCGGCCGCCATTTTTATTTTATTTAAGGGGTTAAAAATGAAAAATGGAAAAAAGACGTATATATACATGGCTCGGCCTAGGAATAAGGAACATTCATGCAAAAAATCATCAAAATCGGTCAAGGCGTTTGGCCGTAATCGTGAGACAGACACACAGACACACAGACATACAGACACACAGACACACAGACGAAATGCCGAACGGTCGAGTTAAAACGGAGACCTCGCTTACGCTCTGTCAATAATAATTTTAACTTAACAGTCTGTAGGCATTTAATGCAATTTACTTTTATTGTATAGGACCCATTTAAATCTATTTGTTTGTAGTGACTATATTCTCTGAAAACTCATGTTACTAATATGTGTAAATTGTGAAATTTTAGTGAAATTAGTTGAGTAGTTTTTGAGAATAAAGCAAGTTTATGGATTACTATTTAATTTTAATGGCAGTTATTCCACTTCATCCCTTCGAATTAAATAATAAAATTGCAAATTGTTTTTTATATCCTTTAAAAGTAATATTACATAATTTCAGCTTTAACGCTTGTAGGAAGTTAGTTTAATTTATATATGTAGGCCTATTGTATAGGAGTACCATTTATATGTAGGCCCATTAGAGTGCAGAAATTGTGACGTCTAAACATTCCTGCCAATGATATGGATAAAATAAGTAATTTTTAGTGAAATTGGTCGAGTAGTTTTTGAGTCTATAGTGGACAAAGAAATAAAGAAACAAACATAAATTTTTATATTGAGATAATTGTACAACTATAATACTATGTAGGCCTATTTTTGTTTTTGTTTTTTGAGAAGATAACAAAATTTAACCCGGTCAACCCTCGTAAATATCACATACACTGTCTGAAGAGAGGGGAGACGTTTTTCCTTCTTTCGTGTTTGTACAAAGAACCTCTCCTTCTATCTGTGTTTATTTTATTACGACTTTTTCATCTGTTTTGAATTAGTTCCGTGTCGTTTGCCGGCCCTAATCACTGTCAGATGTCGTCTCACTCACTCTGTCTGGCAACACTCACTACGATGCCCTTACGTGTATGTGCTTAGTTTGTATTTGATGCCTTTAATCGGTGGAATATATATTATATACTAGTGGACCTGGCAATGCTTCGCTATTGCTTGATTTAATTTTAAGGGTGGTTATTCCATTTCACCCTTTTGACTTAAGTAATGGAATTTCAAATGTTGTTTTATATCTATGTAAATAAAAATATAAATGTTCGTTTGTTCAAAATCGCAAATCTCCGAAAGTTCTTCACAGATTACTTTGAAATTTTGGCACATTACAAGCAGGTATACAAGCAGGTTTTATATACTCTTTTTTTAAACAGCAGCATCTATTGAACGTAAAAGCAACAAAAAGTGTACTAAATATTTAACAAAAAAATGTGAGCGCCATTAAATATGTTTATCAACTCCTATAAAAGCGAGCGTACGTGGAGTAACATTTAAAGAAGCAACTGACTACTGACTTTATCCAGGCCTACCTAACTATGCTGACAGGGATTTTTAACTCGGTAAATGTGTACAATTAAAAGTATTATAAAACTGTAGGCCTACTTGTTAAAGAAAAATATTTGTATAGACCCTACATCAACTCCTATAAAAGGGAGTGTACGAGCGTATATACGTAACAGCTGATTTCACCCATCATCTGTAAACCAAGTGCATATAATATATTATAGTTTCAGGTTATGTTTACAACTTCAATCGTTATAATTTCTTGTGAAGTTTTTTTTTTTAAATATGAGTTATAGAACTAATGTATGTTATAATATTTGCTTTGAGGTTATAAACTGTAGGCCTATATAAATACAACTTTTTATCATCCAAATATTCGTTCATACAAATTTAAAGAAGAATTACCTATTCGTTTAGCTTAATAATATAACAGCTGATTTCACCATCATCTGTAGTACGCAAACAAAACCTAGCGTAGATTATACTTTGGGGTTATGTTTACAACTTCAATCAATAATATAGCCTATAATATTAATAACTTCTAAATCATTTGATCTATCAATATGAAATAAAAGGCAATTAAAAGATAATATTTTTATCCTTCTTTAAATATATATAATAATATAGACCTACATAAACACAAAATATTTTTTTAATTTTCTTTTTTTAAGTTTTTGTATCTAAGTTAAGTTTTATTTGAAATTATTAGTATTTTTTTCTGGTTTGGTTATTTGTTTACCAAGATGTGGTTAGTTTATATTTTCTTATTTTGTCTAGCTAAGTTTATATCTTTAATAATGTATTATGTTTCTGTGTTTAGTTAAGCTCGTATTTATGTATTCAAAGAATGAATAAATATATATATATAAAAAAAAAAAAAAAAAAAATCTTAACAAATATTCCTACAGTTTTATAATTGTACACAATTTACCGAGTTAAAAGTCCCCGTCTGTTAGGTAGGCCTAGATAAAGTGTGTTGTTTTTTGTATAAATGATGTATTTCTGATGTGTATCTAATTAATCCGCCTGTGATTTTTCACGGGGATTTACTAGTTTACTATAATAATAACAGTAATCAGCTGTTTGTTATGTTATAATATTTCCATTAACACCTGATTTCCAAAACTTTGAAACAATAATTTTCAAAGAGCGCCATCTGTTGGGCATAAAAACAACATAAACCATACTAAATATTGTATGGAAAAGGGAGCGCCATAATAAATAATTATTAAATATGTTTAGTATTGGTTTAGTGATCATTAGTGTGGCTAGACATTGTTTAGATGAGAATCATCATTTTAAAATAGAAAACTCTGTATTACTGAAAAATGTAACTAAACTTAACACAATAGATGCCTAGGATACTTTTTATATTAACAAATATAGTAAAATAATTGTAAATAATGAATTAGGACCCATACAAAATAATATATTAATATAAATAAAAATAATGTATTGTTTGAGATTATTATTAGGTTAGTAACTTGTTTAGTTATAATAGTTAATGTTAGGCTATAATAATTATTATTATTATTATTATAGTAATAATAACGCAAGGCGATTGTTAACGCCTGACTACTGTAACGTAGTTTTAAGCCACGCTCCTTTGAGTTTTCTATAAATACGGGACATGAAACACTGTTAGGTTAGTTATAGTTTGACTTTGTAGCTCGTATATCACTGAAAATGGCGACTTTGTGGTTGAAACGCGTTTGAGTAATAAACGTATTAGTTGTGAGATTTTGTGTGTTCAAAGTTTATTCTATCAAGTAAATTACAAGTGAAAAAAACTTCGACCAAGCTGTGATTCGAAACCAGTACCTGCTCTGCTAACTGAGCTACCCTGATCACACTAAGTTAGTCGATATTATCTCACTTGTACGGTTTTCTGCGTTTTTATTAGGCGTGATCAGGGTAGCTCAGTGTTGGCGTAGTAGGTGCGAGGAACGCTGAACGTCCTGGATTCGAGTCCCAGTCTTGGTCTATGTTTTTTTCACTTGTAATTTCAGTTAAACTAACCCTTGCTGGGAAAGCGTAGTGTGGAAAATTAGCAAAATAAAAATAAAAAAATACCATAAAGTTTTTTGCCTTTACACAAAACCCCGTTTTCCGTAACCAACAAGCAACGAGGATAGCTTTGCAAATTCCATACAGTTATCTCGGCGGCATTACCTGAATATATGGCCTCATTTATGCACGCGACTTGTGTCGCGCGACATGAACACGCGCGTTTTAGAGGAGCATTGAGTTAAATGGTAACGTTTTTGCACGCGACTTCAAATCGTACGATTTTTCGTGTCGCGCAATTTCTAAATCATGTCGCTCTCTCCTGGAAAACGGACGACGTTTTAAATCACGCGCACGTATTTAAATGCGGACGTACTTTTTATATGTACTTGTCCAATTACATTGCGCTAATTGGCACCGTTTATGTAAACGTACGATTTGCTCAAGTCGCGCGCCTTGCCGAGCAGTGCTGCCAACAGGTGCCTGGCTGGCGTCATTTATCTTGTCTGTTTTATTTGTCAGTCCGTGTTGATCATTGGTAAGTTTAGCGTGTGCGAGTATTTTGACCCAGGGCTAGACCAGTAAGCCACGGAGAACGTTCCCGTCACTGCCACTGTGATGACGTCACGGCGGTAATACCTGCTCCATTCCCATAAGTATTTTCTGCTACAATAATTTCAATTTCTTATCAAAGCTGTACAATGTTTATGATGGCTTCTTCTTTATTTAGTTTTAGTATTGACACAACACAAAGCAATAAGTAGACAGTAAACAAAGATGTAAGGAGAAGACAGGGTTACAATAAAACTAACTAATTTGTGGGTAATAAACCGTTGTAGTGTAGGCTACTAATGTCAGCATACTTTTAATTTGATTCTCCGAAACATTTCTGAAAACTGAATACGAAATTGAACAAAATGTGTCACATTATTGAAAATAATTGTATTTATTACAATAAACCACCAAAACTTGAATATCATACTGCAGTTTAGTAAAACATGGGTAATACTTATTAAATAAAACACATAAAACTTATAAATACTTACACATAATGAGTAGCTTATATGCAGATATGCACATTGACATAATAATTACTGCTGACATAAAATATTTTTTTTAAATAAACCTGCTATAAAGAAATTTTCCTTACCTAGGCCTTAGGGAATAATTAATTTAATAGTTGAATTTAAACTAGTTTGAACTATTTTAATTTAAATTGACACTGTGCAATTTAATTTGGTCTAGAAGTTTAACTTAAAATTATGTTTTATTTTTGTCATCAATAATTATATTACTCTAGGTTTAAATTTGATTCTAATTATTTGTATATTATATATTTATTTATATCTAATTATTCTGACAATTTTAAGTGCATTTTTCTAGTAAAGATTTTTTTAACATTTTAACTTAAACCTGCAAAAGAAATTACTTGAGGACCTTGCATGGTAACTTTTTAACATAAAGTAATCTCGCTTGCAACTCTTACATTAAATAAATAGTATTTTTTAATGTTAATTTTAGTTTGAAGCTAAGTACTTAAAATTTTTGTTTTTTAATTTTGAGTTATAAATAATTATCGGTACTCTAAGTTTAAATCTTATTATTATTTATACATTACATTAATATATTTATTTATTTATATCTCATCATTCTGAAAATGTTTGTTTTAATATATTTTGTTAGTAAAGGTGTTTCTTGGAGTATTCAAGTAACGCTGCAGACAATATTACTTGATAATCTTGGTATTCTAACATTTCATAAAGTAATCTCGTCTGCAACGTGACATTAAATAATAAAACGGTCTGCTAGTAACTTGACCGCGACGCAACAACATAATATATTACCAAATTAATAGTTTCAGTAATTTCGTCTGCAACGTTATATCAAATAACACGTGAGAGCTAAGGCGAACCGTGCTTGCGCGGAGCGTCATGGCACCTCAGTGACGTCACATAGGAGAGGGGGGGCGAGAGGAAGGTTGGGACAGTCGGCGAGTTTCAACACCAAAGGAGTGGACCAGCCCTTGTATTCTATAGCCCTGATTTTGACCTACCTATAATGGTTACTTTCAGCACTGAAGAGTTCATTCACGCCGTCCAGGAAAGAAAATCAATATGGCATGCCAGCTCACAACATTACAAAGATAGAGTTTTACGAAAAACTCGATGGATTGAAGATTGTGAATTGTTTAAAGAAAATTTCGCAGAACTACCGGGGAAGGATAAATCACTATTCTGTACTATAAACTAATAGTAGTAGGGTAAGGTATTAAAACCCTAGAACAGTTCGTGCTAATTTTTTGCAATTCCAAGCCATTCCGGTGCGTGTGCAAGAATATTTTCAAGAAATCGCCAAATATAGTAATTATACCCCTCTCCAAAAGTGTTCCATATCTTTTTTCGAGAGAAGGATTCAAAGAATGCATACGTGCCAGTAAAAAATTTATTGATGTAAAATATACAAAGTTATTAACTCAAGAAACAAAAAATGTTCAGTAAAGAAAAGTTCAACTTAAGGCCTACATAAATAGTAGTAAACATTTTTTGTAATTTTTTACTTTCTCCCCCTATACCATACTATATGGAGAAAGTATTGCATTCGTCAAAACTTTCGAGTTTGAGTTTTTGGTGGAAATATCCGTTTTGGGTCCCCCTGAACCTAAAAAGGTGGTTTTCGGAGTGATGTCTGTGTGTGGGGGTGTGTGTGTGTGTGTGTAGATGTTATCAGACCTAGACCCTAAACCAGTCGTCCGATTTTGATGAAATTTGGTATGGAGGTACTAATCCACGGTATATCCAGGCGTTTTTTTAATTTTTTATTTTTAAGGGTAGTTTTCCCATAAAAACCCATAAAATAACGGAAAAATCAACTTTTCTCAAAAACGGTCTAACGATTTTGATTAAAATTGTATATTTTATTAGGGACCTGAGGTTCTATAAACTATAAAATTTTAATCAAAATCGTTCGAGCCGTTTTTGAAAAAAGTTGGGTTTTCCGTTATTTTATGGATTTTTATGGGAAAATTACTCTTACAAATAAAAAAATTGGCATTTTGAATTATTATTCTACTGATGAAAAGATAGAGTATGTTTCTTTTCATTAGGAAATAATATTTTTTTACTAAGTTCCTATAATGAGGGAGAAAGTATGTGTCACTTTCCTGATACCGTTCATTTCTAACTAGAACTGTATAAAATATAAATATCAATTTCAAATTTATTATTTTGAAAACACCAGAAGTGGAACATTCGGTTGGCAATACTGGAAAACGCGCGACTTGGAAATCGTACGTTTTTTCAAAGAATTCAACATTAACCAAAGTCGCGACGCTATCGCGCTATACAAATCGCTTGCATAAATGAGTTCTTAAATCAACAGTAATTACACAATACAAATTGGCTTGCTATGAATTTGGAATCCCAGTTTCCTGCCTCTGCGGTGGTCCGCCACATAAATTGCAGAGTTTGTAGTCTTGAACGGCGCTTCATTAGGGAAGATACTTCCTCTTTGAGGAGCCGCCCATGAGGGAACTATTAGCCACACTTTAACCGCGCCGACGGGGACACACCTGGGCTTCCTACAAGTGTTTCTGTCCCATAAACCTGCAGGAATGCGACTGTGCTATAAAACTACCGGATTTTATAGAAGGAATAGCCTACACGAGGAAGGACGCGACCCTTGTTAGTTTCTGAATGGAATTGGTTGTTTTGAATACACAACTAGATGTGATTAACGACCGGGCTGTGTGTGTTGGGAGATGTGCGAGGCTGTAAGCTTGGAATTAGAATATTACGCACGGAATTGTTTGTTTATCTTTAAGTAATCAAATTTATAATTTAGATGCAAGCAAAACATTGCGGAAGTAACTTGTCAGTAAAATATCGCTTAGATATTCTCAATAAAACTAATCAAAATCTGTAGTCCTGTACAATATCATAGCCTCTAAACAGGGTGTCCAAAATAAAAATGAATTTGACTACTAAAAAAACATTTTAAATACAAATAATTCGACCACGCAGCTGAACCGCTGACGTGAGTTAAGAAAATTTCCAAAATTAAGTTTATATGCCTATGTTTTAGGGTTTCAACCAACAATTTGGGAAATAGGTCTACTCACAAAGGCGTTGAACAGCTGTCTGTGTGTAAGCAATATATTAGTAGAATTTGTTTGCGCCTAGTGGCCTCGCGAGTTTGCACCACTTGGCTTCGAACCGGGTACTTTTATGGTATTTTACGTTTTGATCGATTTTGGGGAAACCAAGCGAGCTATAAGGTCGCGTAAAAAAACAAAATGTGCAGAATAACATCCTAAATTTATATTTTTAGAAAAAACTTTTAAAAAATGTAATTTTCGTAGTAAAAATCTCAAAAAATAGTTACTTCTGGTCAAAAAACGTACTTCCGGTTGTTGGATTTTTTTGGCTAACGAACTCGTCCGAGCGACATAGACAACCAACATGACGTGCACCAAATTTGGATCAAATCAGACTTAAAATGCGGCCGCTAGAGTGCGAACACATTTATACAAATATATATATATATACTAGGGGAGACCACTGCGTGCTCCGCACGCCAACCCCCAATGGAACCTTCTAAAACAAATGTTATGTTTTATTTATAATAAAGTTGTACGATTAGACCTAATAATAACCTCAAAACTAAGATAAATAATGATAAATGTTCAAATCAAATTATTTCTTATATTTGATAACAGCAGTTATAATAATGGTTAAAAGAACCAGCAACGCTCAGGTCTTCACTTTAAAACCCTAACCTAAAAGCTAGAAATACAAAAATAATTGCTTCAAATTTTGAAATCAGCTGTTAATGGAAATATTTGAATAAACAGCTATATTATCTGTTCTTTTATTCAATTTATTGCTATGTTAGTAAATGTGAATACATGTGTTGGTTTTTCATTATAGGCCTAACCTAAGAATTTTTTCCGACTAAATTTACAAATATTGAAATAAAAAAAGTTTTTATCGAAATTAATAATTATAGCCTATGTTACTCATGGAAAGTGTAGTTTTTTTATTAGTAAAACTATTTTTTCAAACGGTTCAGTAGTTCCAGAGATTATCCCCTACAAACAAACAAACTTTACCTCTTTATAATATTAGTATAAATGTATGAGAAGTTAATAGAACAGCCATACAACCTTCCAAAAATCACACTTATAAGGTTTTTCTTCTATGTGTGTGTCAACGCGTATCTTTTATAGGTTAATAAGTAGCAGATTTTATTATAATTTACATTAACTGTTATATTATTTTACAGAACAGCTGTTTTATGTTTTTAATTAATTTATTTAATATCAAATGTTTTAATGTAAACAAAGCAGACTTTTTTAAATTCTCATGTATTTCTTATGGGGATTTTTCGTTTTTCGGGGACCTTAAAAACCCTTTAGTTTTTAATTTTAGAAAAAACTTATATTTTCCCTCGTTCTTTGAATCGATACCTTTAATTTAATACCTCTCCCATTATCCTCCGATTTACCAAATTCCCACAATTTTGAATCTAAAATTTCGCTTACAGAATGATATATATATATATATATATATATGATTTTTAATGACAACCCAAGACGTGTTCTGGGGACCATGATCGGTGCTCATTTGCTACTCCCGACCTTGGGTCTTACCATAAGGGCCACTGCAATAGCTCATTTTTCCTATGGAAATTCGCTAATAAACGGCACCAGAAACTGGCGCATACTTTCTCACAAACATATTTAAATTATTAAACAGATTCACTGTGACCCTGTGACTGACTGCATAACTGTATTAAAGCAGGAGAGGGGATACATTAAAGTAGGAGAATAACTAATCAATATTATTATTAGCTAGAGAGAAAACTATTCGATCGATTTCGAACAAATTTGCACCAAACATGTCACTTAGGCCTGTAAACAGTTTGGTAATTTTTGAAAAACGAGAATTTTTAGAAAGATGCTGTTTTTTGCATATGGCAGGGTACATTAAGGGCCACAAATAACCCAAATTTTATCCAAATCGTTAGGACCGTTTTTTTATAAAAAAATAATAACTTATTTTTTGGGGGTTTTTTAGCCAAAAAGGGTGTTGTTTTCCTGAGATTTTCAAAACCTTTTTTCGTGCATCTATACAGGCCTAATTGACATGTTTGGTGCAAATTTGTTTGAAATCGATCGAACGGGTTTCTCTCTAGCTTTGTATACATATAGACATTTTGTAAAAAAAACACTTTTTTGGACTCAGGGTTCCCAAAACGGATATTTTCACAAAAATCTCAACATCGTTTGGGATAAAACTATGACTACCGTTTAAAAATGCTTGAACTTAGTCCTACATCAAGTCTCTCAATTAAAAGTAGGCCTACACATTTATTGGGGGCAATTGGGGGGGGGGGGGGGGGGGGCGAACGGGACCTGTCTTCCCCCAGAAGGGCTTCTTAGTAATGTGGATTTTATTTTAAACCATAATCGATCTCAACGTAGTCGATATTTAATTAAAAATTACATTTAGGATTAAATTCGTGATGTGATCTCGAAAAATAATTGTTCTTTTTGAAATAAATATGATCCTTACGCAACCATGATTTTCTAACAGTGATGTTTGAGCCCCGGCGGTCTGGTTCATGAGTTGACTGATAGCGTCGCGTTAATAACGCTGAAAACCGGGCGTTATAATTAAGTTATGCGGGACGTTGAAAGTGCGTCGAGAACGCGGGTCCCGTGTTATACACAGCGTTTTTGAGGTGTTGTCAACGTAGCGTCACTTACTTCCAAAATGGACACCATTCAGTGCAGGTGTATTACAAATAATAGAAACATATGAGGAATTATGTATGAGACATTGTGTATGAGGAAGGCTAGACGGTGGGGTATACTCCCAATGTTTTCAAATCGTGTATCAACAGGACTTTCACTTGATGTTTAAATTGTTTTTTGATATAATCATTTGAACTAACATCCTATAGAGGTGGCTGCTGTTCGATAGCGTAAATAATGTTTCCGTGTCAAACATTTTACTACTTTGAAGTACACATAACAACAATCACTTTGAAATAAACAATAAATACTGCGCTAGGTCTTATGTCTGCAAAAAATGCACTAAGTAGCTCTTTTCGCCTATGTAATCTCTGAACTTCTTTTATATACTACCTTTGAAGTCACTAAATAGGCGAATGACAATATTATATTCTAATAAAATGTTAAACTAATGCACTCATGATTTTTTATAAAAAACAGTTCATATGTACGTAAGATTGAAAAATATTCATAGCCTATGTATTCAGTATGTGATTTGTATTTACATAAATTTTCCTAAAAAAAAAAATACTGAGCGATGCTCGGTCGTCCAGGTACTATATTTAAAGAAAGATAAAAATACTATCTTTTAATAAATTGCTTTTCGTTTCATATCGATAGATCAAATGATTTAGAAGTTATTAATATTATAGTGAAGACATTAATAATAGAATATGTTTAGGCCTATATAGGCCTAAGTTGTACAAAGATGTACGAATGTTTCCGAAGTTAAACGAATATGTATCTCTTCTTCAAATTTGTTTAAACAAATATATTGATGACAAAAGGTTGTATTTATGTACAGTTTATAACCTCAAAGCAAATGTTATAACGTATTATAGTTTAATAGCATACATCCCTCTATCTATATATATAAAAGCGAAATACCACTCACTCACTCACTCACTGACTCACTCATCACGATTTCTCAAAAACTACCGAACGGATTGAAATGAAATTTGGTATGAAGCTTCCTCAAGGGCCATAAGTATTCACTAAAAAAGGGTTTTAAAAAATGGAAATTTGGGGGGGGGGGGTAAAAATTACTAAATCACGATTTCTCCAAAATTACCGAACAGATTGGAATGAAATTTGGTATGTAGCTTCCTCTAGGGCCATAGGTGCTCACTGAGAAATGGTTTGAAAAAATTCGAAATTTTAGGGGAGTTTGGGGGGGATTAAAATTATTAAAAAACGATTTCTTGAAAACTACCGAACGGATTGGAATGAAATTTGGTATGTAGCTTCCTCTAGGGCCATAGGTGCTCACTGAGAAATGGTTTGAAAAAATTAGAAATTTTAAGGGGGTTTGGGGGGATCAAAATTATTAAAAAACGATTTCTTCAAAATTACCGAACGGATTGGAATGATATTTGGTTTGTAGCTTCCTCTAGGGCCATAGGTGCTCACTGAGAAATGGTTTGAAAAAATTCTAAATTTTAGGAGGTTTTTGGGGGGATTAAAGTTATTAAATCACGATTTCTTCAAAACTACCGAACGGATTGGAATGAAATTTGGTATGTAGCTTTCTCTAGGTGCTCACTAAGAAAGGGTATGAAAAATTTCGAAATTTTAAGAGGAGTTTGGGGGATCAAAGTTACTAAAATCATAATTTCAGATCTTTTATTATTATGACAATAGTGCTTTTATTATTTAAGATCTATATATATATATATAAGCCAAATACCACTCACTGACTGAACACTTAAAAATAATACAATTACGTTAAAAAGACTGAAAATACCAACCACCACGGGCAACGCCGTACGGGTCAGCTAGTCTAACATAAAATACCACTCGCTCACTCATCACGAAATCTCAAAAACCATCGAACGGATTGGAATGAAATTTGGTAGGTAGCTTCCTCTAGGGACCTAAGTAGGCTACTCGCTAAGAAGGTTTTCAAAAATTCTAAATTTTAGGGGGGTTTGTGGGTCAAAGTTACTAAAAATCCCCATAAGAAATACATAGTATAATATATTGATTGATATATTTTATTTTGTTTTTGTTAGTATACATTTAACTTTGATTTGTCTATCTGTGCAAAGCCGGATAGAGCCAGCTAGCTATGTATAAATCTCATATTATAAAAAATCAACTTCACAAGAAATTATAATTATCGGAGTTGTAAACATAACCCCAAAGTACAATCTACACTGCATTCAAGTATTGCACATGATGGTTGAAATCAGCGGTTATATTAAATGTTACTCACGTACGGACGTACACTCGCTATTATATGAGTTGATTATTAAACCTGTATAAGTGTTCGTTTTTTTTAAAACTTTGTAATTTTGTTCAGCGTTAAAATATTTACTGACAATAAGATGACAAAATTACCGAATTTTTAAATGTAATTATCGAACGAGGTTGAATGTTTAATCGGTTATGAGATAACGTGAGCCAGTCATTTAGAGCTTTACCTTCTATAAATCAATATTAAATAATCGAGTTCTATTACATAAGAGTGATTGTTATGTAATACTTTCTCAAATTATCTAATTTTACGTGCGATTTTTGGTTAATTTCGATATTATAAGTAGATCTATGTTGTAACATACACATTACGTAATTGTGTTGTCCAGATTTAATATGTAGGCCCATCAATTAATTATCCAATAAACGCACATTATTCATAACTTCTAAGTTTTTTTTGGGGGGTACTATTTCCGATTTTTTTTAAATTACCAACACATGTATATCACCTTAAAAATAGCCTGTTTCTACAACGTATTCAAGTCAAATTCCTTTGCCTTCTGCCTGACTGAAGCTAATAAACTGAACTAGATTATGCACTGTAATTTGTCAGCAGTCAACTTGCAGTCACATGCTCGGCTTAGACCAATACCAGCCTAGCTGCAACTCGATTGGTTGAGACGCCATTGTTAGGCAATTCATTCCATTGAACAACTCGAGTCATTAAGTTTTAACACTTGTTGCAAATAAGATGAATAGTCTATAAAACTAGAAATGTTTGAATGTGTATGTATTTAAGTTTTTGAAAATTAAATTTCGTCTTCGTAAGTATGAGGAATTTCTTGACGCAGGTCTCATGATTGGAAAAATTTGTTTATAGTTTAAAAAAAACAAAATTCGTCCACTTAAAATACACAGCTCAGCTGATAAAATGTGTACAGCGTCGGTACAATAATCAGCTGTTTTCCCAACAGCTGTTATCTTACACAGGTTATGTAGGCCTAGTATTCATTATTGACACATTTAAACGAATGGAATCATATAGAATCATACTGACGTAAATGTTTCGAACACATTTTTAATTTTAAAATCAAAATTTAATTCGACCACGGAGCTAAACCGCTGACGTGAGTTGAGCAAATTTCCAAAATTAAGTTTACAGGCCTATGTTTTAGGGTTTCAACCAACAATTTGGGAAACAGGTCTATTCACGACGGTGCTGAATAGCTGCAAAATGGTTCGCACACCATTCCGCATATTGGGAGTATCTTCAATACACAATACATTGCGTGCTTCGCACGCCAACCCCACGGTAGAATCCACCACATGGCTTTAAACCGGGTACTTCTATGGTATTTTACGTTTTGATCGATTTTGGGAGAACCAAGCGAGCTATAAGGTCGGGTAAAAAAACAAAATGTGCAGAATAACATCCTAAATTTATATTCGTAGAAAAAACTCAAAAACAAATTCATTCTCGTAGGAAGAATCTATAAAAATAGTTACTTCCGGTCAAAAAACATGCTTTCGATTGTTGGATTTTTTTTGGCTAACGAACTCGTCCGAGTGACGTAGACAACCAACATGTGTTCCAAATTTGAACCAAATCGGACTTAAAATGCGGCCGCTAGAGTGCGAACACATATATACATATATATATATATTATTTTTAATCCCACCCCAAAACGTGTTCTGGAGAGCATGATCGGTGCTCATTTTCTACTCCCATCTTACCATAAGGGCCACTGCAATAGTTAATTTTTCCTATGGAAATTCGCTAAAAAATCATTTTTCAAATTTACCGAACTACTCAACTTTGGTTAGGTTACCTCCAGTCGGTTATTGTAAGGTTTAAAATGTTTGGACAAATGATTTTTGTACGTAGTATGTTTTATGAGGGACCTGACGCCTGTTAAAACGTTGCAATCGGTACCACAACTAAAACTAAAATCAATTAAAAAATGTATTTGTGTCGTTCTTGTGGACAAGACCCACTTGATCGTTTGTCCAATCGCCGCCATTCTGTTAAAGTTCATTGGGCCCGTAGAAAATTTACCGAACGAAATTAAACCCTTCCGGTAATTCAGTGAAAGGCTTACTCAAAAAAGGTCCATTTAGTGAAGGGGGTTTGTAAAAGCAAACGAGGCAGCAAATTAGAGCCAGGCAACAAGCGATCATTTCTGAATGTTTCGGAACCGTCGGCCTTAAAGATATTGGGAGCAAAAAACAGCTTTAAAGGGAAACGACATTTTGTCAGTTTGCTAGAAATATAAAATTAACTAGGGGCTCTGCCCCTGGACTCTTCGCGTCCCAACCCCGCCTCGGCCTTCGGTCTCAGATGGCTGCTTCGCTTCGCTCGCACTTGGAAAGTTCGCTAAAGAATCTCGTTAATCTTTAGCTCGTTTGTACATTGGTGACCGAGCATAAATCAGCTGTTTTATTTGGCAGCTGACTCAAACTCATTAAACATTATCTCCATAAGATTAACATGGGAAATTTGAAAGATTGTGTGCCAGAGCTCCTTCTCGGGTGAATAGCTTCGAAACGGATGATTGGTTCCTAAATCTGATGGGAAATCGCCAGTCTGAAATTAAATTTTCTACAACTTTTGTATTTCACATTTTTTGCTATCTCTTACCGTTTTCTTACAAAACGCAATCAAAGTGGAAAAGTGAAAAAATTTAAAAAACTTTCCCTCTCAAAATGTGCTTTCAAAATGAAAAATGTTAACTTTTAGAAATTTTACTGAAAGTTTCTCGTCGAGAACTTTAATTCAAGTATAATGTTGAGGGGGGTACGATTACGGGAAGTGCCTCATAGTTTATGTCAGTGAATCAGTGAACCCGTCTAGCTTTAAAGACGTTGGGCGGAGCATCCCTTCTCGGATGAATAGTGGCTAAATGGATGATTGGATCTTGAATCTGACGGAAAATCGCCAGTCTGAAATTAAATTTTCTACAACTTTTGTATTTAACATTTTTTTTATATCTCTTACCACTTTCTTACTAAACGCGCTCAAAGTAAAAAAATGAAAAAATGTAAAAAATGTAAAAAATCTTTCCCGCCCAAAAGGTGCTTCCAAAATTTAAAAATGTTAAAGTCTGGCATTTTTTCCAAAAGTTTCTCGTCGAGAGCTTTAATTCAAGTATAAGGTTGAGGGGGTACGATTACGGTAAGTGTTTCATAGTTTATGTCAGTGAATCGGTGAACAAGTCTAGCTTTAAAGACGTTGGGCTTTAA
Source organism: Philaenus spumarius (assembly GCA_018207615.1). Lineage (NCBI taxonomy): Eukaryota > Metazoa > Arthropoda > Insecta > Hemiptera > Aphrophoridae > Philaenus > Philaenus spumarius. The sequence continues at coordinate 30,113 of JAGFPH010010290.1, forward strand.
CTTTAAGACTTTAATGAATAGAGGCTAAATGTATGATTGGATCTTAAATCTGATTGGAAAATCGCTAGTCTGAAATAAAATTTTCTACAACTTTTGTATTTAACATTATTTGCTATCTCTTACCGTTTTCTTACAAAACGCGCACAAAGTGAAAAAATGAAAAATTTGAAATTCTTTCCGGCCCAAAAGGTCCTTTAAAAATTAAAAAATGTTAAATTCTGGCAATTTTCCCAAACGTTTCTCGTCGAGAGCTTTAATTCAAGTATAAGGTTGAGGGGGTTCGATTACGGGAAGTGCCTTATAATTAATGTCAGTGAATCAGTGTTACCGTCTAGCTTTAGGCCTATATAAGTAGATACAGTATCTCCTAAATGCGAACATGATTTGAGTTTCGTCCATTTCTGTTTTGATTATTGGCGAATTTCCATTGGAAATGTGAGTTATTGCAGCGACCCTTAGGGTGAGACCTAAGGTCTGGAGTTGTAAATGAGCGCCGATTATAGTCCTCAGAACACGTTTTGGCGTGTCATTAAAAATTGTATATGCAAATAGCCTATGTGTTCGCACACTAACGCCGCGTTTTTAATCCGATTTGCTCCAAATTTGGTACACACGTTGGTTATCTATGACGCCCGGACAAGTTCGTTTTTTGACCAGAAGTAAAATATGCGTTCGCACCCTAACGGCTGTATTTTAAGTCCGATTTGGTCAAAATTTTGTTCAAATGTTGGTTGTATACGTCGTTCCTCGATGCTCGGACGAGTTTGTTATCCAAAAAAATTTGGAAAACGATTGACCCTAAAGGCCATCCCTATAACTTCCCGCTAAGTTTAATTACAAAAGTATGATGAAAGTTTGATAAACACTATTTTTGGAAATTTTGAACTGTCATAACTTTTGAATGAATCAACCGATTTTTATGCGATTTGCGGCAATCGATGCAGTTTTTTAAGTCCATTGAAAGAATCAACAACAAAAATTTTTCAGATGAAAAGTTTCAGAGAAATTGAGGAAAAACACTTTTTTTTATTTTCTTTCGTTCACGATATCTCGCGAATGAATCAACCGATTTTTATGCGATTTACGGCAATCGATGCAATTTTTTGAGTCCATTGAAAGAATCTACAACAAAAATTTTTCTGATGAAAAATTTCGGAGAAATTGAGAAAAAAACACTTTTTTTATTTTCTTTCGTTCACGATATCTCACGAACGAATTAACCGATTTTGACCGGACTGGTAGCGATCGACGTCGCTTTTCAAGGTTAAAAGCTGATTAGATTTTGGAATTGATCGGTAAAGCCGTTTAAAAGTTATTGCAAAAAAACCTGATTTGAAAAATTTTATTTCTTAGTTTTTTCGAAATTTCTCAGAACCTACCGGTCCGAATTAGTTGAAATTTTCAGGAAATCTAAGTTTGATGGAACTCTTTAGAACGCCGTTTGGTAGGATCCAATCGGTTAAGCCGTTCAAAAGTTATAAGCGGGTCACATACTTACATACACACACACATACATACAGACAGACAGGGTGACACCCTCTCGGGAGTGGTCAGGGAAGATTCCTAGGACCTCAAAACGTCGAGATCTGATGAATACTCGATTTTCGAAAAACGGGGTTAAACCAATAACTTCCCGATTTTAGAAAATTTTCAATTTTCTTAGCGGGAAGTTAAAAAATCCAACAACCGGAAGCACGTTTTTTGACCAGAAGTAACAGTTCTTTTTAGATTTTTCGTAATAGAATGAGATCCTTTTAGGGTTTATCTAAAACAATAAGGTAGTATAATATTCCGCACAGTTTGTTTTTTTACGCGACCTTATAGCTCGCTTGGTTCCCCCAAAATGGATCAAAACGTAAAATACCATAAAAGTACCCGGTTGAAATATACGTAGGGGCATCTTCCGATCCTAGGCCGACGGCAGAGTTTGTACTCTACGAGCGAACCCAAGCAGTCCGTAACCCGAGGCCGCCAGGTCGAGTGAGCTTTCCCCTTCGAGTGGTAGTTCCATATGTTTTTTCATCTTAGCCTAACTTAACCTAATTCAAAGTTGAAATAAAAAATATACGACCGCAATTGGGGCGAAGAATTTTTCGATTTACCGCGTCTGGGAGGACACCCAATTATTGCTGGGAACTTTATTTGGCACAACGTTTGCAAGTAACGCTTATGTCCCAGGTTCAAATCAGAGATTAGGTCCTTATTTTTTCATTAGGTAATTAGGTAATTTTTAATACTGCTAACATCGGCTGAGCTGTGCTCTCTTTAAACCCTTCGAACTAAAACGTAGAGGCAATCGAAGTCCGTTATCTGTAATGAAAATAGTTTCACGTTCGTTGGCTACTATACAATAAAAATAATTCGACCACGCAGCTGAACCGCTGACGTGAGTTGAGCAAATTTCCAAAATTAAGTTTACAGGCCTGTGTTTTATGGTTTCAACCAACAATATCTTCAATAGAAAAAAGCATTGCGTGCTTCACACGCCCTTCCGAGTATTGGGAGTATTTTCAACACACAAAACATTGCGTGCTTCGCACGCCAACCCCCGTCTTGGGAGGACCTTCAACACACAAAGCATTGCGTGCTTCGCACGCCAACCCCCGTATTGAGAGTACCTTCAATACAGAATGCATTGCGTGCTTCGCACGCCAACCCCACGGTAGAATCCGCCACATGGCTTTGAACCGGATACTTCTACGGCATTTTACGTTTTGATCGATTTTGGGGGAACCAAGCGAGCTATAAGGTCGCGTAAAAAATCAAAATGTGTAGAATAATATCCTACATTTATACTTGTAGAAAAACTCAAAACCAAATTCATTTTCGTAGGAAAAATCCCAAAGAATTGTAACTTTCGGTCAAAAAACGTGCTTCCGATTATTGGATTTTTTTGGCTAACGAACTCGTCCGAGCGACGTAGACAACCAACATGTGTACTAAATTTGAACGAAATCGGACTTAAAATGCGGCCACTAGAATGCGAACGTATATATACATGATTTTTAATGACACCCCAAAACGTGTTCCGGGAAACATGATCGGTGCTCATTTGCTACTCCCTACCTTGGGTCTTACCATAAGGGCCACTGCAATAGCTAATGGAAATTCGTTAATAATTCACTCAACAGTCTAATGAAGCCGTGCTATAGGCCTAGACAGTCTTGCGGGTTTATACTAGGAAAGCACGTCTATGCACTTGGGTGTTTAAATCAATAACCTATAAACGAACTGTATAAAGATTGAATGGAAATTGTTGGCCTTAATTTATTTACTGTTTTATTACAAACGATTTCTATTAGTGTATTTAAAGTTTATAATATCGCAAGATGTCGACAATTTAATTTTTGAAAATGTAGGTAGTGCATATCGTGTGCTGAGCAAATGTCGCTACTCGAATGACCAGGTGTTAGTTGTTTAAGGGGTTGTATATGCAATCTAGCGACAAACTTTAAGCGACAAATGCATGTCAACCTAACCTGTACCATGTTATCTCAAACTGTAGGCTACTTTATCAACGTAATAGGCCTACATAGATTGAACCGGTAAGTAGGCCTACAATTTCGTGAAAACTGTGCCTATTTATTTTATACTAGGGGAAACCCCTGCGTGCTTAGCAGGAACCTTCTATGTTTTCTTTACAATAAAGGTGTAGAACTAATAATAACCCCAAAGCTAAGATGGTAAATAATGTTATGTTCAAATCAAATAACTTCGTATATTTTAGAACAGCAGTTATAATAAAGGTTAAAAGAACCAGCAAGGCTCAGGTGTAGGCCTACACGTTAATAAAAACCTAACCTAAAAGTTAGGAATACAAATAATTGCTTCAAAGTTTAAAATCAGCTGTTAATGGAAATATTAGAGCAAACAGCTGTTTTATCTGTTATTTCATTCCGTTGGTTGCTATGGTAATGCAAGTAAATACATTCAAGAAATATGCGATGGTTCATCAGTCTAGGCCTAACCTAAGAATTTTGTCCAACTAAATTTACAAATATTGAAATAAAAATGTTTTTATCAAAACGAATTATAGCCTATGTTACTCAGGGATAGTGTAGCTTTTTATTAGTAAAACTATATTTTTCAATCGGTTCAGTAGTTCCAGAGATTACCCCCTACATACAAACAAACAAATTTCACCTCTTTATAATATTAGTATAGACTAGAGGGCTCTGCCCCCTGCTCGCTTTGCTCGCCAATCATCTCGGTGACTCGCTTTGAAGCAAATGCAAACAGGTTATTTTATATAAATAGGCCCTACTATTAAATTCTAATATGTCTTACTAGATGACCCGTGAGAATATTTCACAAGATAAGAGTACTTACCTGATTTAATACGTTGATTTCATGAAGTAAATTACGTTTATTTATTTACGGTGGTTTAATTTGTTTCATAGATTACACTTGCATATAAACGATTCAACTAACAGCTGACATGTTAGTTAAACAGATTGTTAAAAGATGGCGCCTTTAATTAGGAACCATTACAGTGACTAGATAGATACAGTGCGGCCAAGTGAGGTCTTGTTTCCTATTGGTCGGCAGCCAATTCTTATTCGTTTATATTCTATTTGTTATAGGCCTATTTTTTTTTGCACGAAATGACAGAATACACTTTTTAAGAAGAAACGCAATTTGTATTATTTAATTTCAATATAAATATCAAACTGTAACAATTAAATCGCATGTTTTCCCTTTGTAAAAAAACCAAACAAAGAGGTCATTTCTTTTATAATTACAAAGAGATACAACACTATTCTTTACACTATACTTTGTAGCAGATAGCATTACTTTTAGGATAAACATGGCGGCCGCTTTAATATAGCCGCACTGTCTCTATCTAGTCACTATAGGAACCATATGAAGTATACTATAAAAGTTTGTTTTATCAATTTTAAGCTGTTTGTCTATTTTTCGTCAATAGCGGGGAACATAAGCTTTAAAATGATGCTGGGATAATTAATTTTGATGAAGAATTAAGGGAGTTATCGCTTAGCGACAAAACAAAAACATCTTTGAAAAATAATATATAAGGATGTAACATAGTGGTTTCTTATTTTAAAACTTTTTAATTTACTAAGGGTATATTATCTAGCTTTAAGGAAAGTATGTCAAATAAAAATTTTTATAGGGGCTGTTACTAAATTTTCACCCCTTAGCGGCTCGCGACAAAATGCAAATCTGGTATACTTTCTCTATGTATCTTGTAAGAAATAAACAAACAAAATTTCAGCTCTCTAGTTTTAAGGAAAGTATAACAATTAATATTTATTGTTTTAGGGGTTGTTTCAACATTAAATCAAAATTTATTCTAGCCTATATTACTCAAGGAATAGTGTAGCTTTTCTTTTATTAGGAAAACTGTGTTTTCAATCGGTTCTGTAGTTCCAGAGATTACCCCCCCCCCCCCTACATACAGAGAACCAACTTTGACAAACAGGGAGTCCAGCTTCGACTGTCGGAAACTTTACGGGGTTATTTGTCATCCAAAAACAAGCAAATACAATATAACATGTGTGCTATCTCGCTCTGTTTTCTGTCTGTCCGTCTGTATGTGATTTTTACAAATACCTTAATATCTCGAAAACGGTTTAAGTATAATCATGAAACTGGATATGAACACTTTTCTTAATAGGGTACGTACATTATATTTAAAATATTTGTTTTCGCAACAAAACGTTTAAAAATGGCGGCAGTTGAAAGTTTTCAGTGTTAAACATCTAGAAAATTTACATTTTACAAAAACATTTACACACTCAATTTTTAGACTATTTCAAGACAAATCCAACGATATATGGTTTTTAATAATCTATGTATAGGCCTATACAAGCGAAATACCACTCACTCACTCACTGACAAACTCATCACGATTTCTCAAAAACTACCGAACGGATTAAAATGAAATTTGGATTGTAGCTTCCTCTAGGGCCATAGGTGCTCACTAAGAAAAAGGGTATGAAAAATTTCGAAATTTTAGGAGGGGTTTGGTGAGATCAAAGTTACTAAACTCATAATTTCAGATCTTTTATTATTATGACGATAGTGATTTTATTATTTAAGATCTATATATATAAAAGACAAATACCACTCACTGACTGAACACTTAAAATGAATACAATTACGTTAAAAATACTGAAAATACCAACTACCATGGGTCAGCTAGTTGATTCATAAATAACGGCGTTACTCAAATTTAGTGGTCGAATGTAGGGCTATTCGAGTGCTGACGGTAGTCATATTAATGAAATACGTGAAAAATTGACGATC
>JAGFPH010010291.1:0-20707 GCA_018207615.1 Philaenus spumarius
CACGTTACGTTACAAAATGGTAAATCTGAGGCCAACTCCAACTACAAATTTTTTTTTAAAACCATAGAAGTTGCTCGACTTGTAAGATGATCCCTCGTAGTTAAATAGAACAAAACCAAATAATAATTCGCACTGATAACACGTGCATTACTCTAACGCGTTTCAACGACATTGTCACCATCTTCAATAAGTGCTTTACAAAAGATAATTGCGAAACTTTTATATTCGCACTAGGGGAGGCTGTTTTATATTAGATTTGTAATTTTTTTACAAACAAAGAATAATTTTAACACTCGATCTGGCAGCGCATTATTTCTATATTGACATTTTTTACTACTCGCGAACATCTTAATTAATTCTGAATTCCCTAAGGAATTTTTTGTGAGGTCAGCCACGCTTTTATTTCTTGGCCTATTTTAACGATTTTTATGTCAAATTAAAGGGATTTTTCTCAAGTGTTCCAAAAGTAATTTGTTTTATCCTCAATCACTAGGGTCTGCTCCCTTAGGCATGAAACTTCCCATTTATATCTAAGGGGGAAATATTTTATTGAGTGTATGTCACATGTGTGTTATCTTAAGTAATCTCATTTAAATAAACAGCTGTCATAAGCAATTAATTTTACTTAAATAAACAGCTGTCTTGAAAAACTAAACATTTTTATTTACAACCTATCACTGTGTTCTTTAAATTTTTATTTTTTACTACTAAATCCCCGTGAAAAATCACAGGCGGATTAATTAGATACACATCAGAAATACATTATTTATACAAAATACTAAAAGATTTTGTGTTTATGTATATTATAATATATATTTAAAGAAAGATAAAAATATTATCTTTTAATTGCCTTTTATTTCATATTGATAGATCAAATGATTTAGAAGTTATTAATATTATAGGCTATATTATTGATTGAAGTTGTAAACATAACCCCAAAGTATAATCTACGCTAGGTTTTGTTTGCGTATTAATTACAGATGATGGATGAAATCAGCTGATATGTTATTAAGTTAAACGAATAATAATATGTATTTCTTCTTTAAATGTTACTCCACGCACTCGTATGTACACTCGCTTTTAAAGGTGTTGAAATATTCGTTTTCAGTGACCGTGGTTCGTAATTTGATTTTGTTTCTTAATTCAATCTAAATATATATTTATACACTAAAGTCAAGCAAAAATACTTTTTACTTATTACTTAAAATACTTTATTTTTATGGAGAAGTATTGCCGGGAACATTAGTTATCTTTTAAACATCTGTATAATGTATTTAATATGAGTAAAGTACACAATATTACATTTTGTGTAGTTGATTTTTGTTACACTTTCAAGTTGATATAGAAATTTCAATAGTTGGTCCTTTGAAAAATAAAAACCAAGTTTGATTAAAATTCCAAAATATACAAAATTTAGCAATAAAAGGTTCCTTACATGAAACCATAAAAAAATTTAACTTTTCAAAAAACAACCTTAATAATTAAAAAAATTAATACAAATTTTAAAATTCAAAATTAGTGTTTCCAAAATATATAATATTTTTACGAAGATACAATTTCCTACAAGAAAAACTAAATATTGTAAATATATTTTTTGTAAACTATCGTCAGAGTTGTCGATTTTATAAAATCGAAACGCAATAAATACGGTTCGATATAAAAATATTGGTTGGAGATACAGCCAATTAGAACAAAAGAAATTTATTCACAAAGCCTCGATGTACGAAGTGATGTAAGTAACTTCTTTTTGCAAAACGATATTTACCTTATTTTAAATCAGGAATCGGGGATAAACTTTGGTGTCAAGATGTTTGCTGATGTGCAGTTACGTCATTCCAACATTTATTACGTAAGTTTGTTTATATTTTTGCGTGAATATTACACATCGTAATGTTAACCGATATACAACATGACCTGTTTAAATATTACTTTGGACGTGCAAGGTTTGATTTAAACAAGCCCATTTTAAAATGTACATGATTGAACAGCACTTAAGGGTATCCTTCGCCAGATGTAGGGTTAAATAAAAAATAAATTGAATTGTTTAATTACATTATACCAGATAACAACAGCGATTGGAAAACAGAAAAAGCACCGTAATTTACGTGATCTATAAAATAAGCCGAAATTTAGAAGTCCGACATAAAACGAAAACAAAATAAGGCACGATGCACCCATCTGTTGTAAGCTCGATCAACAATGCTATATCATAGTCCACGGTTAGGTGGTTAGTACGGGTAACATGATACAAAATAATTCTAGGTCTATTCACGGCGGTGCTGAATAGCTGCAAAATGGTTCGCACGACATTCCGCATATTGGGAGTATCTCCCATACAAAAAGCATTGCGTGCTTCGCACGCCATTCCACATATTGGGAGTATCTTAAACACACAAAGCATTGCGTGTTTCGCACGCCAACCCCCGTATTGGGAGTATCTTCAATACACATTGCATTGCGTGCTTCGCACGCCAACCCCACGGTAGAATCCACCACATGGCTTTGAACCGGGTACTTCTATGGTATTTTACGTTTTGGTCGAATTTGGGGGAACCAAGCGAGCTATAATGTCGCGTAAAAAAACAAAATGTGCAGAATAACATCCTACATACATATATGTAGAAAAAACTCAAAAACTAATTCATTCTCGTAGGAAAAATCTAAAAAAATAGTTACTTCCGGTCAAAAAACGTGCTTCCAATAAATTGTTGGATTTTTTTTGCTAACGAACTCGGCCGAGCGACGTACACAACCAACATGTGTACCAAATTTGAACCAAATCGGACTTGAAATGCGGCCGCTAGAGTGCGAACACATATATACATACATATATACGTATATATAAATATATTTTTAATGACACCCCAAAACGTATTCTGGGGACCATGATCGGTGCTCATTTGCTACTCAAGACCTTGAGCCATACCATAAGGGCCACTGCAATAGCTCATTTTTCCTATGGCTAATAAGGCTTTTGGTAGGATTAAAACAGTCAGGCGAGATCTGAGTTGCCCTCAGCTTCTTTTTATCATAAACATTGTATAAAAAGGTCTACCAATTTACGAAGAGGGTTGAAACGGATTTGTGCTTTTGAGGGTAAACGGTGGATTTTAAACAAACATTAAATAGATAAGTTGTAGCTTAAGAAAAATACCTTTTATTTAAAAGCCATGCGCCCTTTTATGGGCTTTAAATTTTGTGTTTTGGGGAAATTAAAAAAAGAGGCACAAAATTAAAAGTCATGCTTGAAACTTAAAATTTGGTACAAAGGCTCTTTTTAGCATAAGAATTAAGTAAAACAAAAATCTCGCCCTTCCGCTGCGCTGCTTGGCTGACCATTGGTGCGATGCACTTTTTCCACACCCATATCTCCGAACCCAACCCCTGCAGTTCCAAACGGCCGTAGTGAAGCTGCCCCGACATTTTGGGTACGGTACTTTTGAAACGATGAAAATGCCCCGCTCATTAAATAGGATTGGGAAGGGTCACCTCCCAAGACTAGAAATGCTGAAATTGCCCCGAGCGCCCGGCCAGGTAGTCGCTACGGGACTGGGGAAAAAGGGAATTATTTTTGTCCCTGCGTCCTGTCAGTGACTGCGGTCTTCTAAAACTGCCGTCGACAAACTAACCTAACCTAACCTAACCTAACCTAACCTAACCTAACCTAACCCCTAATAATACAACCGATTGTATTACACTAAAGTTTATCAGCTAGTAATTCCTGATATTGGTCGCAGTTATTAGAAGAATGCACTGACAGGATAAAAATAATAACGAAGGGGCAGGCGCTCGGGGCAATATCAGCATTTCTGGTCTGGCGAGGCGACCCTTCTTGTTCCTCTTTAATGAACTTGGCTGTTTCATCTTTTCAAACGTACCTAAAATATCGGGGCAGTTTCATCGTCCCCGTTCCAAACCGAAACCAACTTCATAAAGGGGGATGGAGGGCTACCATACCATTTAACCCCCAAGAGGCTGCGAAGGCGGTTTACGGAATTATAGCGGTACGCTCGGACAAACCACGGTTCATTTATTATAGCGTATATATTGATTTTATAACATTTATTAAGAGGTCATTTTATATTCTGGGGTACCCCCTAGAAATTGTGTTAGTCCCCGCCCAAAATGGACACGAAAATATTGTGTTTTTTGTTTGTTTGTTTTACTGGTATATACGCTAGGTAGCATGCTCTATAATTTACGTAAAATAGCACTTTGATACCTTTATATTACGTACTTAAGATAAAATTTAATTGAACTTTGAATTAGGTTAGGTTACCTTAAAAAAGAAGAAGAAAACAAACAAACAAAATATATGGATCTAGCCTCAAGCCAAGTGCGGATATCGCGAGGGTCCACGGTGTCCATCCCCCTCCATATTTTGTGGAGATGCCTGCAGATAAGAGGGCACGCAATTCCTGGTGGTACAAATAGTGGACCTTATTAACATTTAAAAATTATTTATTGATAATCAATCAAAAATACGCTAGGGGTGGTCTCATTTAAGTTGGCCACATCTGAGAGTACGGTACCGTGGCAGGTAGAAAGATTTGCTTGACCGCATCTGGCACAGTTTTTCTCATTTACCGCAAGTGGGATGACCGCATCTACTGTACGTCCGGGTTTTAGTTGGCAGTACAGGACATATGGGCGGTTGCTGGTCTACTACATAATACATATAGCGCCAATTAGGATGTAGCGCGAAGAGGGGGTGTGCAAGTCTCCTACCCCGGCTCCCACCACATTTCCCCTCTCGCGGCGGAGTACAGACGGAGCCGCCTGCCCTACCTAATTCATGTCAGCTATGTAGTCGTGTTGATTGTATATCAACACTTTTTGGTGGTGACTGTACTGAAGACTCACAATCGAGTAGGAGAGGGTAAGGCGTTACAGCGCATGCTCAAATGACGCTTCACGCTACTTGGCACTATCTGTACCCGTCCTGACAACATACGACGGTGGCTGTCGCCGCGACGCGTCTGCACGCCGACAGATGCGTTATCGTTACTCACAGATGCATTAAAAAGAATTTCCACAAGTTATAGTTACCAGCTAGTCTTCAACTTATATTCAGTATTGTGAACAGTAATATAAAAATGATTTAAGAAGTAATACATGTCGATAAAATACAATTATCGCTGTGTAATAAATATAAAAAAAGGAATGTAGTCTACAGTATGTTATAAGATTGTTTTGCAGTAACCATAAACAAACAAACAAACCCAAGACTACAAATAATATTATTTTTGTTATGAAGGAACAGTTTTGGCCCAGTTAAGTGATGCGACAATAGGAATAACCCAATGCTCTTGTGTGTCCTGTAAACATATACACGGAATAGATTCCTCTTCTGTCCCATTTCATTCTTCAGTGTTAGTTTGTTCTCTCTCGGCTGGTTTAGGGTGTGTTTGTCGATACAGTGTTGTACATTTTAGTGTTATTTAAAATATAATGGGAAACCGCATTACATAAAAATATTGGTCCATTTGTGTAAAAAAGATAAAACTGTTAAACATTGCGTTTAAATTTATATAAAGGCAAGCAGAAACACTGCGATGGCACCGCGCCACTTACTAATACACAATGATAACACTTGACTTCTGCGGCTCCTACTGCCTAAACTAAGCAGCCCAAGTAAAAAAGTCAAATTACAAAAATTAAACTTATCTATTTTTGTACAACTTTCTCACTTGAAAAAGTTGCCTGACATAAAATTTAAAAAAATCCTCGGTTATTACATTTTGTATTATGTCCTCAGTTGCGTTTCAGTTATAAAAGCCTATACGAAACATGTAACAAATGTATTATACATTTCTTAGTGTCACATGAGGAAAGACAGTTTTATTGGCTTTAATTCCATACCATTTACAAAATTACGTCATCATCTACACATTCAGTGAATTCATAGAGCGACCGATGTCAGCAGTGCGGGTAGTAGTACGGAAACTTCATATGAAATGCATTAGCACAGTCTTTCCCATACTGCCGACTAAAGTCCGGACGCACAGTAGGAAGTAACCAGGAAATCGAAAGTGACAAGCTCTGCTATAAACGAGTGAATTTATAAAAGTTCGGTTGTTTTTCGGTACTTACAGAATCCAAAATTTAAATTTAACACTATGTAAACTCAATCCAATACTTCTTAGGTAGGTGCAGTACAACCTTAACAACAAATAAGGTAAATAATGAACTTACAAAATAGATTACCTTAACAAAAATGACATTACTTATGTTGCTCAACAATTTAATACCTCGACTAACCTAAAACAACTAAATGATACCGCTCAGACATCGTGCTGTTATCAAACGATCGAGATAAATCAAATCAAGATCATCAGATCAGTAAATGACGGAATCATTATGATAAGAGGATGCTCAAGGACGTTACCTCGGCGGAGTAACTCTGTACACTGACATTTCCCATACTGCGAACCGGTTTTCAGAACAATCAGACGATAAATAAGTTAACATCAAGAAAAGCAGTCTTTTGTTTGTCAAAACCGGTTCAAACATCTGGACGTTGGAAAGTTAAAATACTTTAATTAAGTTATGCAACTTGGGGGAGATTCGGTTTCGATATTTCCTCAAAATAAAGTTTGGCGTTAAGGTGCGTGTTCGCTACAAAACAAGTTGCAAAGCATTTATACAGTTAGATAATTAAAAACAATGATTGCATTTAAAATTAAAAGCAAAAATGGTAAACAAATTTGTTTTGTAAAAATGTCGCACAGTTTATACCAGGAAATACCAAGTACAATATCTAATTTTCGTTTTGATGCCGAATAAGATTTCTACGTATTTTTGCAAATTTCTTATTCAAACGGCTGTAGTCCGTTACCGGTTAATCCATTATTTGTATAAGATATTACTTTTTTTAAATGCGGATTTCTTGTACTTCAGCAGTACAGAATGGTTAAACAACTGTTAACTATTGCACCGAAACGATTTTTAAATATTTAATTAGCGTTAAAATTATTTAAAACTTGTATCTTAAGTATTTTGTAAAAAATAAAAACTGTTTTTCTTTCATTAAAAAAGTACTTCATTCAGCATAAAAACATGTATACACGAAATCTACTGCCCAATTAAAAAAAAAAATGGGTGCATAGGCGTTCATAAGAGGTCTCTTGGTAGACTTTTTGTCTCGTGCGCGCGCATACATGTGAAGTTTGATGTCACCCTGTGCGCACGCGTCATAAAAATTCACTCTCATGTTTTCGTACGAGCCTAATATCTTCACCCAACAACTTTGTTGTCAACAATTTATTTTAAAACATTTTTTTATGAAAAACTATACAAACTATAATCGAGATTTTCACTTTAATTCAGTACAAAAATATTCGTAACTCGAAAACTACTTATGTACACATTAAAACAAGATTACAGACCCAAAAAGTATTCATATCAGCTAAAAACGTTGACATTGAAACATTTTTTAAAATTAAGTAAAATATAGAATATTGAGACTTTTTACGATAACAGCAAAAAGTGTTTATAACTCGAAAACTACTGCAACAATTTAAATAATATTTCAAATCCAACAAATATTCTCAACACCCAATAATGTTTTCATCTAACAATTTTTTTTTAAAGATAACGAAGACATAAAAGTTCTGAAATTGTTCTCTATATATATAAAAACGACATATTAACTTGAGACTTGACATAGTGGTTCCCCTTATGATCTAGATGTGCAGTGAGACGGGATTTTAAAATATTTTGCGTGTAAGGTTATTAAAAAGTAAAAAGAGTTAGAAACATAGATAAAAGCCAAATGCCACTGACTCACTATTCATCACTATTTCTCAAAAACGACAAAAAATATTTACTTGAGACTTAACATAGTGGTTCTCCTTATGCTCTAGATCTGCGATAAGACGGGATTTTAAAATATTTTGCGTTTAACGTTATTAAAAAGTAAAAAGCGTTAGCTATATAGATAAAGAAAAATACCACTGACTCACTATTCATCACTATTTCTCACAAATGACAAAACGTATTAACTTAGAACTTAACATAGTGGTCCCCCCTATGCTCTAGACGTGCAGTAAGACGGGATTTTAAAATATTTTGTGTTTAAGGTTATAAAAACGGAAAAAGCGTTAGAAACATAGACAAAATCCAAATACCACTGACTGGCTGATAGTCACTATTTCTCAAAAACTACCAAACGTAGTAGTTGCAATAGTTTAAAGACTTTTTCCTATGCCTTCCATTAAATTGTAAATAACTCGTAGCGTTGTTGAAGATCTTCGCACGTGAAAAGGGGTTGTTGCTTCTCTGTTGAATCTGGTTGTGTATTCTCGAAATTCCGCAATGGTAGTCGGTGGCTGATTTCGGAAGATGCTTTCCTTAATCATTTCCACACATAAGCGCCAAGTGGTGAAAGGTCGGGTGAGTGGGTTGGGTATGGAAAGTTTGTTCCTCGGGAAATCAGATGATTGCAAAACTTTCTTTTTTTTTATGAAGGCAAAAAACCTGGGTGGTTATCATCGAAATAAAGTAATAGTTGCTGTAGCGGTGTGACTGGTGGCCCCATCTTGCTGGAACCACTGGGAACCAAAAGCCAGATTGCTAACACTACAAAACCTCTTCAAATCTCTTGCAAAAGGTTGAAGGATGTTCCCTTTGTAGCGTATCTGGTGTGCCTCTCTCTGACACAAGCACCATATCTTCACGCGCTCATTATGTTGTGGCTTCTCTACGACTTCGTCAGGCCGTTGAAATGTAAGAAACCGTGTTGTTCGCTTGTTGATGAAACCCATTTAGGTGTACAGATAGTGCCATGTAGCGTGAAGCGCCACTTGAGCATGCGCTGTAACGTCTTACCCTCTCCTACTCGATTGTGAGTCTTCAGTACAGTCACCACCAAAAAGTGTTGATATACAATCAACACGAGTACATAGCAGACATGAATTATGTAGGGCAGGCGGCTCTGACTGTACTCCGCCGCGAGAGGGGAAATGTGGTGGGAGCCGGCGTAGGAGACTTGCACACTCCCCTCTTCGCGCTCCATCCTAATTGGCGCTATCTGTACATACTATCATCTGAAAAACATACATTTTGTAGGAACCCAGCTCTTAAATTTAAAGTTAACCTGTTTCTCTTCTGTACAGGAATCCACCAATACTGATGTTCATTTTCAAAGATTTCCTGTGAAAGCTTTTTTTCCGAGACCACAGGACTTGCTGAAGAAGTCTATCTTGGTTTTCAGTCGTATTGTACGTTATTGGACAACCTAAACACCCTGAACCAACACGCTGCCCAAACTACGGAACTTGTCAACAACACTTGGAGGGTGTTTGTGAAATCGTTATTGAAACACTACAGCAGCTCATCAACAAAAACTATCAAACATCAAACTAAAACCAACGGAACGACCTATTTCGTTTGTGCGAAAATAATGCATTACGATAAAAACTTTCTTTTTAGTGGTAATAACCACTACGTTAACTAACCTCAAACAAGAAAGTAATCATACGCAACGTGGCCTGGCCCCACCAACAATGTAATCAGCTGTTCTAAAAGCCAACCACAAATGGTTTGATTTCAGTATTGTTTAGTTTGGCGCACACCGTAGTATTCACATCATCCAACAACTCTGTCATTAACAAATTGTTAAAGAAATGACGTAAAATATTTACGGAATCAAGATTTTGGTTACCCACTTATTTCATATATTGTTCGCACTTGGTAAGTTTTCAACCTATTTTGATAGAACTCAGGTTTAAACCTGCATTAGATGTAATGTTTAGGCCTAAAAAACAAACAAAAAAGATTGTTTTCAAGTAATAAACTAGCAGACAGACAGAGGCACGTTATATTTTAGTATAGAGATATAGAGTTGGACCATCAAAAGGATAACAAAGTGCAAGGAACTAAAAGCTGACTATTATAGCTCAAATAAAACGGTAATCAATTCAAAAGGTTTTGAAAAAGGAGCCTGTAAAAATGTGTAATTTAAAATGCGCGATCGTTGGTTTAAAAAATAGATACGTCGCTTGTATCGTTCCATGTTATGCGACACATTAAACTCGTCCACAAATTTGACGTTGCATGTAGAACGTGACATCGATCGAAACGGAAAGTATATTTTGAAACAATAAGACTGGTTGGAATCGTATAATTTGTGTGAGTTGGCGACGGCGGCTCGTAGACCAGGCGACGCATGATTGATCCGTTAGAACACGTAAACAAACCGCGCTTGTGGTAAACCCGCGTTCAATAATCTAACCCCTCCTGTATGTATGTAGTGCTTTTACAATAATAACAATTTACTCGTCTACCAGTCCAGTACAACAGTGTCTGAGATGTCGCGTTAGAAACAAAACCTTGAAACTTTCACCGTGTTTTGATTGTGCAAGCCTATATACACTAAACTTGTATAACACAAACTAACAGGGCTCCACTCACAGATATGGATAAATAAAAAAAGACTGAAAATATTATTTATAGTTCACTAGCCCAAAAACGTATGGTGAATTTCATCCAAATCAATTTTGTTTCCCATTTAGGCTTATATACGTGATCAGCTATACACCACAAAGAGCAAAAATCACAATTTCCACCAATTTGTTTAGCACCATTATTTCATGTCCTTGAATACATTTAAGAAGAAAATAATTTAAATGAAAATATTGTTTCCCTCCTATATTTATACCTTAAGGGTCTGCTTTAGTAAACGAGAAAGCAACCGGAAACGCAAGAGCTTCTCACTATATCTCTATCCAAACAGTGAAATTTCTTGCAGCTGAACGCTTTGAATTGCCTCATTTCAAACAATTTTATAAGTCCATCTTTTGTACTTGAATGTTGAAAAAAAAACTGAATATTCTTTATAAAATTTCGCATCCGGCTTGCAAATTATTTTTCATTATTAATTTTTTATTGTGTTTGAAAAACAATTCAAACTTTGTACTTACAAAATGACAATTACATAACAAATCAAAAGCATTTTTTTTAAATGTAAAATGCAAAACGGATGCGTATTGTGACTGTGCTTAAAATGAGACCTTGCAAACAATTTTATGATAAAAAATAAACGAAATAAATGGTTTGAAATTTAACATTGCTCTTATAGGATAAAAATCCAAGATGGCCGCCACTACAGCAGACCCTTAAGGGTCTACTCCAGTTAAATAAAAAGTAAACGGCGATTCCAGCGCTTCTCGCTATAGCTGTATTTAAACAGTGCAATTTCTTGCAGCTGAGCGCATTGCCTCATTTAAAACCATTTTATAAATCTACCTTTTGTAATTGAGTGTTGAAAAAAAACCAGATTTTTATCCATCTTGGATTTTTATCCCATAAGAGCAATGTTAAATTCTATACCATTTATTTAGTTTATTTTTTTACATAAAATTGTTTGCAAGGTCTCACTTTAAGCACAGTTACAATATGCACCCGTTTTGTGTGTCACATTTTTTTATTTTTGTTTCATTTGTCATGTAATTGACATTTTTGAAGTACCAAGTTTGAACTTTTTTCTTTACACAATAAAAAATGTATAATTAAAAGTGAAACGCAAGCCGGATCCGCATTTGTATAAAGAGTATTCAGTTTTTTTTTTTTTTCAGCAATCAATTACAAAAGATGGATTTATAAAATGGTTTGAAATGAGGCAATGTCAAAGCGCTCAGTTGCAAGAAATTGCACTGTTTAGATACGGCTTTATAGAGATACGCTGGCGTTTCCGGTTCCTTTCTGGTTTACTGGAGCAGACCCTTAAGTGCCAAGTTTTAAGTCTCTAGCATCATGTCCCGTTTCCGGTTCAAAATTCTAGAACGTTTTAGAATGTTACGGAACAGGAAGTCCCTTCAGTGGTTCAAAACCTTCTGGAACATTTTTGAAGATTCTATAACATTCCGGAACATTTTGGAATATTCTATAACATTCTGGAAACTTCTACAACATTCTGGTCAGTCTCGGCCACTTCGCTACTCGATTCCCAGCTGGTTCACCGACTTCCCATAAGACGCTTTCCATTTTTTTGAATGAACCCAAGCCCTGAAGTTCAAACCAACAAAATTTTTCATGAGGGCTACCATACAATATATCCCCCGTAGAGGTGCGAGGGTGTGTTGCGGAGTTTTAGTGGCACAAACGGACAAACCACGCTTGCTTTAATTATATACCAGGTGTCTTAAAAGTCCCCCCCCCTTTAACTTTTGTGTTTGTTAAAAGAAACATATATCCTTTGGGGAACGATACTAACTTAGCCCAAAGTATCTTTTGAAGCAATCGGAAATTTTGAGTTTCCCTTAAAAAAGGGAAATTTTGGGGACAACTCAAAATGTTTAAATGGGAAGTATGTGATACCTCATTTTAAAGGTCTATTTAAGACTAGGAAAATGACATAAAGAAAATAAAAATCGGACCACCCAAAACAAAATGGCGGCTCTAAACGTGTTCAAATAAATCGACATAAAGTTGCGAATATCTCAAAAAGGAAGAGTTTTTAGAAAAAATATCAAGAGACAAAAAATGGTTATTTCAAAGTGCTTGACCTAAAAAATTGCTTTCAATCGATTTCAATTTTATTTTTTTCAAAATTTTCTAAGATGTAGGAGTAAACTTAAAATTTACGAAATCGATTTGGAAGCAATCTTTTACGGAGTTTTTCCGTAAACGAAAGTAATTTTTATATAATAGAGAGATTGTTTGTCTTTAAGTTTGGCAGTGCAGTAGGCCTACTGTAAGAAATGTTTTGGTGTGACAATAATGAACTGTTTCGCCTTAAATTTTTTACTATAGCCCGTCTCAGGTTAAGTTGAGGCAACGAGGGTGAGTAATTAGGGTCGGTCTCAACCGTCATAAAACTGACCCTTATTAATGCCGCCTAGGTGAACCTGTAGGACACTCTAGTATAAAATTTCAATTCTGTATGTCTTAAGTGAAAATGAAAAAACGATATCATATTTCGTTTCATGATACTGTCCTGATAATTTTGATACCAAATTTGATTACATTTGGCCAACTTTGACCTGTACTAGCATTATAAACTTTCTTAGTTGAACTAACATTGCTAATATGGTTTACAACAATAAAATGTACTAGAGATTTAAATATGTAATAAATAATCATTTTTTGAGAAAAAAACTCGATACTGTATCGTTATTTACCATAATACAAACAATTGTGTGTTTGTACCATGTTAATCAGCCGATTTAAGAGGGCGCTACCCTGTCCGCCATATTGAATCTGATTCCCATAAGAGCAATGCTACAGAATAAGTATTTTTTTCTGTTAATTCGTGGAATAAATTTAAAAATTTGGTTTCATTTTGAAGTACTGTCATATGCGGATGTTGATTGCTAAATACATTTTCAAAAACTGTTTTATTGTTTTCATAAACGTATGATATAAATAGTAAAAAACAATAAACTTTATTCATTTTTTACTCAGTTGCAAAAAGAGATATTGCACAAAATCTTAGCAATCAACACCCACAATCTATTTTACTTTAAGAAAAAATACAGCTTTCGTTTTTTGACAAAAACAATACAAAAATATGCTTAATAGTGAGGGTATATTTTGGTTATTTAACAATGAAAATGGTAGCCAGCTTCGCCGTTTTGAATGTAGGGAGCCGAGCCTTAAAATGTTGTAATTGTTTTTTTTTGTCGATACAACAAATTACAAAATTAAATTTGTATTTATAAATGATAAGGCTGTATTGATATTGCATTAATTAACATATAATAACAATTATCAAGTTTATTAATAATTCATTAGGTTTATTCTTATCATCACTCACAAGTTAGTAAAAACACCTCTAATTCAGGAAACATAATTGACACAGGATGTCTAATGATTTATTTTTAACAAAGAGAATTAGAAACTATCAGACAGAAAGTTTTAACTATCACATAATAAATGGTACTTATAATATGTTATTACTATTTATTATTATTATGTTGCGTTAGTTAATGCAATATAATTAATACCGCTTTATCATTCATAATAAAAATTTAACTTTATGTAATTTCTTATATTGAAAAAAAAACAGTTACAACACTTTAAGTCGGCCGATTAACATGGGACAAACACACAACTGTTTGTATTATGATAAATAGCGACTCAGTTTAGAATTTTTTCTCAAATAATGATTATTTATTACATTTTTAAATATGAACTTCTTTAGTACATTTTTGTGGCTTTATTGTTGTAAACCATATTAGTAAAGTTGATTCAACTAAGAAAGTTTATAATGCTAGTACAGCTCAAAGTTGGCCAAATGTAATCAAATTTGGTATCAAAATTATCTGGAAAATATCATGAAACGAAATATGATATAGTTTTTTCATTTTCACTTAAGACAAACAGAATTGAAATTTTACACCATAGTTTGCTACAGGTTCACTCAGGCGGCATTAATAAGGGTCAGTTTTATGACGGTTGAGGCCGACCCTAATTACCCACCCTCCTTGCCTCAACTTAACCTGAGATGGGCTATAGTCACAGACTGCGTAGCACAACCTTGTAGAATGTTGATTTGATTTGTATGAATTTCAGACTAAAGAGAGTTCAACTCTTTTAAGAATTTTTAGT
Source organism: Philaenus spumarius (assembly GCA_018207615.1). NCBI lineage: Eukaryota > Metazoa > Arthropoda > Insecta > Hemiptera > Aphrophoridae > Philaenus > Philaenus spumarius. The sequence goes on from JAGFPH010010291.1 coordinate 14,551, forward strand.
AAATTAACTGCATATTAAACGCAGCGAAACCGCGTTCTACAACTGAGAAATGTTACCAAGTCAAACGGATAAGTACAGTAGCTGATGGGGTAGCGTATCGGACTCAGTACAAATATCGTGGATGTTTGTGTAGTTGAAATATCTACATCACATGCATAAACCTACTTTTATAACAGCTAGAGAAATTTATAGTTTCAATTAAATACCCTTTTTAAACCCGTATACAACTCCTTTCGGCTTACGCCTGAGCATGTTTTAACGGACGCTTAATTTTGGTCAACGGGCTGTAACAAATACGATTTAAATTGAATGATCTACGGGACTAAAGGATTCGTACGAAATAAATACATGGAAATTGTTGTTTTTGCATTTTAAATTACACGAATACTCGTTGCGATGGCGGACCCATGTTTTAAACATTGCCGGATTAATACAATTAGACAAAGCAATTTTGAAAGCGAAGGAAAAGGTGAACTAACATTTAAACCGAACAAATTAGTGATTTAGTATACAGTGCATTTAGTACATCATTTTGTATATTAATTCGCTAAGGTATCGGCCCAACTTTATTTTTATTAATTCGTTGTTATTTTTCAGGAAATTTTTACAAAGTGTAATAATTAAACGTTTCACACTGCAAATTTACAGGAAAATATAAAATCAAAAATAATACTGTATTTAAAAAATAAAAATTTTAAAATGTCATGTTATTTAAAGATTCCTTTTCTAAGAACAATAACTTTGTTTTGGGGAACCGGTTAACGTCGGCTCATAACAAATGTATTAATTTAAAATCAAAACGTTCCAATTCATCCCAAAAATATAAAATTCCCAAATAACATCATACGTACCCACAATATTGCTGTGTTTATTGTGTTGGTATAGGCTGCCGGATTGAACAAACATAACTTAAGGGTATGCTGTAGTGGCGGCCATCTTGGATTTTTATACCATAAGAGCAATGTTAAATTTCAAACCATTTATTTTGTTTATTTTTTATCATAAAATTGTTTGCAAGGTCTCATTTTAAGCACAATCACAATACGCATGCGTTTTTAATTTTAGATTTTTTTAAATGCTTTTCATTTGTTATGTAATTGACATTTTGTAAGTAAAAAGTTTGATTTTTTTTAAACAATAAAAAATTAATAATGAAAAGTAATTTGCAAGCCGGATCCGAAATTGTATAAAGAATATTCAGGTTTTTTTCAGCACTCAATTACACAAAAGATGGATTTATAAAATGGTTTAAAAAGAGCCACTGTCAAAGCGCTCAGCTGCAAGAAATTGCACTGTTTATATACGGCAATAGAGAGAAGGGCTTGCGTTTCCGGTTGCTTTCTCGTTTATTGGAGCAGACAATTAAGTTTTATCCTTCGCCATTTGTTTTGCCAAAAAACCCCCAAAATCAGTTATTATTATTACCTAAACGAGAATTTTTAGAAGATGCGTTTTTTTTGCATATTGCAGGGGACATTAAGGGCTACAAATAAGCCAAATTTTATCAAAATCGTTAGAACCGTTTTTGATAAATTTTTATTTTTCTCGTTTTTTGGCCATTTTTGGGGGGTAAAACCCCTTAAAAATTTAAAATTTGAAAAAATGAAAAAAAGCCTGGAGATATTCCAGAAATAGACCTACATACCAAATTTCATCAAAATCGGACCGTTGCTATGGTCTCCAGCTCTGTACACATCCTTACAGACACAAGGACAGACATCACAAAAAAAAAACCTTTTTGAGTTCAGGGAGCACCAAAACAAATAATTCCACTAAAAATATTTTTGGGTTCTTGGAGCATCAACACAGATAATTCCACTAAACATTTTTTGGGGGTTCATGGAGCACCAAAACATAATTCCGCTAAAAATTCAAATTCGAAAATTTGGACGAAAACAATACTTTCTACATATACAGTACTACGTATAGGGTGGAGAAAGTAAAAATAGGTTAATTTGTAAAAGTATTTTTTTATAATTTTTACCTAATTCTGGAGGTTATAAAAAAAACTGCTTCAACAGTTTAGGGCAAGCTGGAGCAAAAAACCCTCTCAGTTTTTGCATCTTCAGTGGCTCAACGGTACGAAAATATTTCCCCCGACTTGTTTACAAGTTCCCTAACTATTTTTCATTTATCAGTCCTCCACTGTTTGTGAGCGAATTTTGCGGTACGAAGTTTCAAGACATTCCCGAAATGTTTACTAAAACCTCCATTTCCACCTTCTGCTATTTCCGAATGTCCGGGAGAAACTCGTACACGTTTTAAGGGGAGGATACAGTGCCCGCCATATTGAATCTGATTCCCATAAGAGCAATGCTACAGAATAAGTAATTTTTTCCGTTAATTCGTGGAATAAATTTAAAAATTTGGTTTCAATTTGAAGTACTATCATATGCGGATCTTGATTGCCGAATACATTTTCAAAACCCGTTTTATTGTTTTCATAAACGTATAATATAAATAGTAACCTTTATTAATTTTTAATTCGGTTGCAAAAAGAGAAATTGCAAAAAACCTTAGCAATCAACCACCCGCAATCTATTTTACTTAAAGACAAAAATAGAACTTTCGTTTTTTGACGAAAGTAACACAAAAATATGTTTAAAAGTGAAGGTATCGTTAGGTTATTCGTTGAAATTGGTTGTCAACTTCACCGTTTTGAATTTCGGGAGCGGAGCACAAAGTTATGTTTGAGAGCGACCACTTTTTTTCGTCGGTTCCGACTACCAAATACTACTAATATATATTTTCCCACAAAAAGGTTATTGTTATTTTACTGCAACGTTTAAATTGTATACAAAATACCATTCACAAAAATAGATTCTCTACAATAAACCCTCTTGCCAATTAGAGCCGCCCTCTTTACCAAAAATAACACCAACCCATAAAACGACCCTGTTTACAACGTAACGGTATTTTGACATTTCGCGCAGATATGTTACGAACAAGGGTCCTTTAGGAAAGTTTTACCTGCAAGTCCCTAATTGGACTCAGTCGCTTTCGGCTTGTGCGCAGGCGTCGTAAATATGACAAGGTGTCGGCTGCCTAGATAGACTGCTGCCGGTGGTCCCAACACTCCTTGAAGCTTCCAAGAACCAGGTGTAACCTTTCAAATGCCAAGTGTAGAATCAATAAATTGTATCAACTGTCCAAACACTAGTTAGATCTACTGACAGTTCGTTTTAAAGTGTCAACATTTATTACACAAATTATTGGAATCAAGATTTCGCGAGAGGGATGATTTATCATATGCAATGGAAACTATCAGCGTACTGATTATTTTATGTGGTTGAACTGTCAACTGAGCGTGACTGTATGCCTGTGGAAGACGAGCATTCCAGAATTGTATGCGGATCGGCAAGAACATCATTCTTTTCAAGTGGTATTGTATGTCTATCCATAATACAGTTGTAGGCTGCAATTCTTAGTATTTCAATTTGAACGACCTCGCTTGAGCGAACATTCTGATGATGGGAAATAAGTTCTGAAACGCGTAAATAAATCACAGACGGAGTAAGTAAATAATTCGACCACGCAGCTGAACCGCTGATGTGAGTTGAGCAAATTTCCAAAATTATAAATAAGTTTATAGGCCTATGTTTTAGGGTTTCAACCAACAATTTCTGAAATAGGCCTATTCACGACGGTGCTGAATAGCTGCAAAATGCTTTCCACGCCATTCCGCATATTGTGAGTATCTTCAATACGCAAAGCATTGCGTACTTCGCACGCCATTCCGCATTTTGGGAGTATCTTCAATACACAATGTATTGCGTGTTTCGCACGCCACTCCGCATATTGGGGGTATCTTCAACACACAAAACATTTCGTGTTTCTTACGCAAACCCCCTTATTGGGAGTATCTTCAATAAACAATGCATTGCGTGCTTCGCACGCCAACCCCACGGTAAAATCCACCGCATGTCTTTGAACCGGGTACTTTTATGGTATTTTACGTTTTGATCGATGTTGGGGGAACCAAGCTAGCTATAAGGTCGCGTAAAAAACAAAATGTGAAGAATAACATCCTACATTTATAATTGTAGAAAAAACTCAAAAAAACTCATTCTCGTAGGAAAAATCTCAGAAATAGTTTCCGGTCAAAAAACGTGCGTCCGATTGTTGGATTTTTTTGGCTAACGAACTCGTTCGAGCGACGTGGGCAACCAACATGTGTACCAAATTTGAACCAAATCGGACTTAAAATGCGGCCGCTATAGTGCGAACACATATATACATATATATGATTTTTAATGACACCCGCAGAACACGTTTTCCATGATCGGACCATGATCGGTGCTCAGTTGCTACTCCCTGGGTCTTACCATAAGGGCCACTGCAATAGCTCATTTTTCCTAATTAAACTTATCTAACCAATAAATTGTTGACTTGTATACCTATACTGGCAAATGAGTTTTAAAAAACAATAGAAAACGTTAAGTAGGAATTGGACGAGGATTACCGATCACGAACCAAATTGTAAAATTATAGCACTTATCAATTTAGTTCGGCATGCACTTGACCGCTTTTATTCCGACCGTGTACTGCGCTGAAAACACGATCGTACACAGCCCTTACACGCTAAGGGGTTGTAATTGCTTTGATTTTTGTTGCAACATTGGTTAAAACGAGGGTTGCAAGTACCGCCCCTCATTACTCACTAGTATACAGGTTAAAACTGACAGCTCAATACCGTTCCCCCTATACGATAATGTACGACTGTAAATATATTTTCTAAAGAATTTCTACATTTACTATTTAAGACAGTTCTTACAGCTTTGAATAAATAGCTCTTTAAGCTTAACTAAAATTCTATTAAAAAAATTGTAAAAATATTTTCTACTGTCATATTTTATAGCAGATTATAATGTATGCCTTACTTTTAATTTTCACTTAAATATGAACGTTTTTTATATCCTTACTGGCTGGCCCCACCCAGCTTTGCACGGATAGACAAATCAAAGTTAAATGTATATTAACAAAAAATAATTATATTATATCAATAAATATATTACACTATGTATTTCTTATGGGGATTTTTGGTAACTGTGACCCCCCCCCAAACCTCCCCTAAAATTTCGAATTTTTTTTAAAACCCTTTCTTAGCGAGTACTTTAGGGCCCTAGAGGAAGCTACATACCAAATTTCATTCCAATCCGTTCGATGGTTTTTTGTAGTAACTTTGACCCCCCAAACCTCCCCTAAAATTTCGAATTTTTTGAAAAACTTTCTTAGCGAGCACCTATTGCTCTAGGGGAAGCTACATACCAAATTTCATTCCAATCCGTTCGATGGTTTTAGAGAAATCGTGATTTTGTAACTTTGATCCCCCCAAACCCCCCTAAATTTCTTAGCGAGTACTTTAGGGCCCTAGAGGAAGCTACATACCAAATTTCATTCCAATCCGTTCCATGGTTTTTTGTAGAGTAGCTTTGACCCCCCAAACCTACCCTAAAATTTCGAATTTTTTGAAAAACTTTCTTAGCGGGCGCCTATGGCCCTAGGGGAAGCTGCATATCAAATTTCATTCCAATCCGTTCGATGGTTGTAGAGAAATCGTGATTTTGTAACTTTGACCCCCCAAAAGCCCCCCTAAAATTTCGAATTTTCGGGAACCCTTTCTTAGTGCGCGTCTAGAGCCTATAAAGAGTATTAGTGCCAAATTTCGTGTTTGTAGGCCTCGTGGTTTTGGAGAAACTAAGATGAGTCAATGGTATTTGGCTTTTATAAGTATAGATAAATCATTAATATCCTACAATTTAAATTTGATTCACAACTAGCAGGAGTACACGATTCTTCGCTCGCAGATATGAATATAGGGTAAATATCGAGAATTCACTACTGTCCCAAAAACGTATAGGTAGTGAGTTTTGTCCAAATCAATCTATGTTTCCCATTTAGGCTTACACAGGGCTCTATAACAATGGTTATACCATTTTGCTTATTTACGGTGACCGAGTATCGATCGCTTATGACGTCACCATGCTGACACTACACCAGCTGGTAATATTTCAGTAATGTGCGCGCTGTCGTTAACTCGCTGTTGTAACTCGATGGAAAAGCTTCAGTAAAATAAAACTTAGATATTCTTAATCTACATAAAGTACGGTTTCTAACAGTATAAAAAACTTTTATTTTAACAGGTATTTCAAATTTT
>JAGFPH010010291.1:20807-31196 GCA_018207615.1 Philaenus spumarius
ACTAATTAGACAAAAAGGCGCCAAACCAGCTGAAAGAGATGAACTAGTGAGTTGACTTTCATAAATAAAATTGACGAAATGAATCGATTCTTTATTCAATTCTTTTGAGTGAGTTGATTCAAATGATTAAATTCAATGAAAAGAACCGTTTTGCCCGTCCCTATGCTGGACTCTCCAAGCCAAACTACCCCTCCCCCTTTTTACTACCTAAACTCTGACTTCAGCATATTGTTTATGTGTTAGCCATTTAGCACGGTCACTCTCAATGTGAATCAATTCATTAGTACTAATCAGTCTATTAATTAATAATTATACAAAACGACAAGCTTCAAAAATTTAATTCATAGTTGCGCGAACATAGTTTTGATAAGTTCGGATGGTATAGTAGCTGGCATTAGACATCTCTCTAAACATCTTGTTCGGCTTCTTGTAGCTTTCAGCAGTCATCCGGCATAGAGTAAACATCAGATGATAACAGTGAGTAGTCTGTTACGAAACTTGGTTCCTCCAGTCTCCATTTATCAGACAGGAGCTAAATTCGGAATTATTTGTTTGTTTTTCAACAGAGGGATCAGGTATTTGACATTTTATTTACTTTCAGTGGTGCTGCTAACAAAACCTTCGTGGCAAAGACATCTGAAAAGTAAACAATAGGATTTAGTGTTTGGCGCCACCCACGCTTAGTTATGACTCAGTTAGTGCCATGACATTGGATTATATACGTGTGCTAAAATTAAATCGAGGTACAATAGACAATACAACTACTATTCGTTTTGAAAATATTTCGTTAAAGGGGAATAACGGTGATGTTATTGTTTGAGCTTTACTTAAGGGTTGGGTATAATATGCATACATTTACGGACTTTTTAGCCTCGTTATGATATGCACACGATTTGTTTAGTCTCACACAAACTTGTACATATCTTACATATACATGTATACTGAAATAGAGTACAAATTTACTGAGAGTATTGAAACAACATCTATATCATTTCGTCAATTAGCTTGCTAATGATGGAACGCCCAACATATTTGCGCATTTTCTAGCCAAATTGTTTACGTTTGAGTTCTGTCTTTATTATTCAATCTGGTAAAAATGTTAAGATAATTATGCATCACTATTTTCACAACAATATTTTGTAAATGGGCTTGGATGTAGTTTGGAGTGTTTTACAGTTCCCCACAGTTCGGGCTATCGGTAAGTAGGTACACATTGGGCGACTATCGGTTGATTCAGGCTCCACCCCTTCCTCGTTGAAATCGCTGATGGCAACATCGCCGGACGACTCGAGTCGGCCGATTATCACCCAATGTGTACCATCCTTTAGGTTCGAATTTGTGCTGTACTTTCTCAGAAGTCAGTGTCAATTTGAAGCCTTAAAATCTGTATTGTTTACTACACACCAGCATTGTTTGAGAAATTCCATTTGGTTAGTTGGCACGTTGGAAATCTACGTTGAGCCAAGTAAATTCAGGGGGTTTAAAGTGTATTTTTCATGTAATTACTAAGTTTTACAAAATAATTAAGTTTATAAAATTAGTAAGGGTATCTATCATAAGAAATTAATAATGGAACTACTTTCCCGCATCTATCGAACTGAATCATTCCACACAAAGGCTTTCACACCCATATCAGGATGATTTTCTTTAATTTTAAAATAATGTATTATTTGAGGAAAAGAAAAAATGAATCCTAATATGACCGTTGCACCAAAACCGGAAAGTGTGTGTTTTTTTTTAGAAATCGTACGAAAGAGAACAATTATATTTTTTTTCTTATTTTACCATAAAATAAATCAAAGAAATCACTAAACCTTACTAATATGAACGAATAAAGTAAAATAAAAGTTAACTTCCAACTATCATGTTACCTTCTCAAGTATAATCATAAAATACTTTTTGCGAGCTAAATAAATGCTGTATTTTTTGTTCTTTTTTTAACATGTCACAAGATTTGGGTTTCCACTTCGAGTAGGCCTACCCACAGTATTACCAATTTTGGGCCGAGATGCAAAATTCCAACCATCATAAAATAAACTTCAATTGAACTATTTTTTAAGTTCCAAAAGTTTTATCTCATATAAAAGTTAAGTTGGTTCGGGGTTAGGATGGAGAGGGTAGAGGAGTGATTGGACTCTGATTCATACGCAGTTGAACTAGAGTTTTTGTGTGAATGACAGGTTTGTTTTCTATAATGGAGAGAAACATTTTACCAATAAGATCGATGTTTATTTACGAGTTGTTAAAATTACCCTTTAAAAAAAATAGTATTGTTGCAGATGTTGATTCCAACGAATACAGGTCGTGAGAACGAAAGGTTGCTTCTACGATCCAAAATAAAATAATACTCTTTTTTTTAAATTTATAAGTTTTTATCAAAATTCCTACGACTGTAAAGGCTGTGTCGAATTTGAAATATTTTTCGAATAGCGGTAAATCAAGCTGTTATTTTTGGAAAATATTGAATTATTGATTACCGTTCTAAACTGACGAAGCGGTTGCAAGTTCTTTGGTTCCCGCTTGGGCCAAATTATTTTCAGACGAACAGGTTTATGTTTACCACAAAATGTTTTCGATTGAATAACGATTTTAAAAAAAACTATAACTTATGCCAACAGCACTAGTATAAACCTGTAGAATTGTTCGTTAGTGGCTTGTGTAGCGGACATCAAGAGATCTACCCTCTAGAGAAGGGTGCTTCATTGAGAAGAACTTTAGCCGAGCAAACACACGTTGACACACAGAACCTCCCTTCAGATGCTTTGTTCTCCAACAAACACCCTGTTGCTGCGGTAAGGGCTCATTAGGTGTTATTTCAATAGCCCTAATGTCGGAACAGCTGTTTGTTCCCACATCCGATTTATATTACGTTATTCGTTCAATCTATTTGATTGCGGTCGGTCTCTTTTCATTTCTCAGCACGAAAAGGCTGTATCCAAGGAAATAAGAACTAGCTTGGAAATATTGTGTATCGGTCTTTAAGTACACATTGTTATTTACAGTGCATCTCATTGTGTATAAGAATCGAACACAAAAAATCGGCAAAGCATGCGAACGGCATGCCAAATTTAGATTTAGTTTAGGGGAGACCGGGGAAATGGCGATCACCCGGGTAATGCCGAACATCACATTTTTGCTTATTGTGTTTGAATATAGAGTGTGTTTGGTGGTGCTACATACACGTAGGAAGGTCAAATTACCACGCTTGAACTGGCTTCATTACGTTGCTATAGGTTTGCTAGTGATAACCAAAAAACTGTTTCTGCCACTTTGCTTGTTAAATTCAACAAACATTTAAAACAGGGTAAATACAAATCTGTTTAAATCTACTTTATTTTTCAGGGATACTAGAAACAATACTCATTTTAGTATATCTAGCCTATTTTGTGATGTTTAAGAAGTGTAATTTAATGTTTAATTTGTCATGAAAAAGAACATGCCGACAAATGGGGTAGTCACGAACTGACTGTTCGCCACTACCCCGGACCATGTTCGTCATTTCCCCACATGAGTTATTATGACAATTTTGTAATATAAAACTTTTGTAAGGACAATGATGTGATCTTGCTGTTAATACCACCACATTCTTCTCATAAGCTACAACTTTTGAACATTATGTTCTATCGCCCTCTGAAAACTATGTTTTAATCAAGATTGAGATATCTTCATGCGGGAAAACGAGATTCGTCGGTTTAGATGTCTCTACTATATTCAAAAAAGCTTAACTTACATCAAGGTAGCAAACAAGGAAAAAGGAATAAACGGTTTCTAAACAACAGGATCTACTTAATACATAAATTTTTAGTGAGAAAGACTTCTTGGTTGCAGATGTTAGAGCTATTTATGAAATCTAGCAGGGCAAAACTAAAGAATTACAACCGGCATTAGAACAAATTATCCCAGTCTCAACTGCAGTTAATAAAAACGAGGCAATTTCTATAGTTCTGTTGAAATTTTTACTATTAAATGTGTTAAATTGTTTTTTTACATGTGTTTTACATATGGGGTAATAGCGAACACTATGTATCCCACTTGCGGTAAATGAGAAAACTGTACCAGATGCGGTAAAACAAGTTTTCCTACCTGCCCCGGTGCTCTCAGATGCGGTCAACTTAAATGAGGCCACGCCCCGAGTATTTTTTTTATCGATTATCGATAAATAATCTTTAAATATTATTAAGGCCCACTGTTTGTACCACCCGAAGAACTCATCTATAGGTACAAATTTCGAGGGGGGCGGACGCCGTTTTTTGTTTGTTTTTCATTCTTTTTATTTTTTTATATCTAACCTAATCCAATTCAAAGTTCAAATGGAAAAGAATAAAATAAAAATGACCGCAAGTGGGGCGAAGAATTTTTCGATTTACCGCAACCGGCCCTTGTCGCTTCTGGGATTGACCGCATGTGGAAGGACAGCGTTACAAGACCACCTTACCAAGTTAGTTACTGTTAAATATGTATACTTGTAACTTTCAGGATATGTTTTGAGTTACGTAACCGCTTTTTAGTTGCTCAACATCTTTACTCTAAATGAAGACGGGGGAGCAGCGTAAAGTGCAGGTAAATCGGTCGCCAGTAACCAGGTTCGAACCTACGCAACTGTTGTTGGAAGTTGTAACTGCAGTAGAGCTACTTTAACCTGTCAGTTACTCGGCTCCCCATAACCCCTACTGAGCGACTATTTAAATAAACGGTACCAGGAACTGGCACATACTTTCTCACAAACATATTTAAATTATTAAACAGATTCACTGTGACTTCATTATTGTACCCACCTACTAGAGAGGTACCCCAGGTAGGAGAGGTGATTTATTAAAGTAGGAGATAAATTAATAAATATTATTATTATTATCTAGAGAGAAAACTGTTCGATCGACTTCGAACAAATTTGCACCATACACGTCTATTTTATTAAGGCTGTTTAGATGCAAGAAATAAAATTTTGAAAAATTTGAAAAATAACCCCTTCAAAAAACCCCCAAAAATCAGTTATTATTATTATTATTAGCTGAACGAGAATTTTAGAAAGATGCTGTTTTTTGCGTATGGTAGGGTATATTAAAGGCTACAAATAAGCCAAATTTTTTCAAAATCGTTAGAGCCGTTTTTTTATAACAAAGTAATAGCTGATTTTTTGGTTTTTTTTGCCAAAAAGGGGGTTGTTTTTCAAAACCGTTTTTCGTGCAACTATACAGGCCTACTTGACAAGACTGGTGCAAATTTGTTAGAAATATACCGAATAGTTTTCGCTCTAGCTTTGTATACATACAGACAGACATTTTGTAAAAACCACTTTTTTGGACTCAGGGGTCCCAAAACGGATATTTCCACAAAAATCTCAACATCGATTTTTTTGCGATCACTATACTTTCTCTATACTATAGTATAGTGAGAAAGTAAAATTAAAAGTAAGGCGTAAATTAAAATCTGCTTTTTTTGTGATCACTAGACTATACTTTCTCTATACTATATAGTACAGTGAGAAAGTAAAAATTCTTATACGAGTAAAATGACATAGAGACATGTTCGTAACAAGAACCCTAACATAATGACGACCAAGAAGCTGTGCACTTAATTTCGTTGGAAATAAACCACTATAAGGGGAAGGGGATGTTACTTAATACGACCTTTTAGCTTCCATTAAGCCCAGCAATTATGTACTTTAAAAGTCACTGACCTTGAAAATAAAGCGTTTTAAATGCGCATAATGTATGTAAAAAAGAACTCAAAATCTGAATTTTTTTCTTAAAAGCTCACATTAAGCTCTACAATTTGTATCTAGTTTGACAGTTTGAACTCTATGTTAGCCCGCTATAAAAATTAGTTTCCTTTATTAAAACTGCTGTTATAAAATATACGAAATAATTTAATTTGAAGATTTGACATTATTTACCATCTTAGTTTTGAGATTATTATTAATCCTACACCTTTATTATCCATAAAACACAACATATATTTTTAGAAGGTTCCATCGGGGGTTGGCGTGCGGAGCACGCAGAGGTCTTCCCTAGTCTTTATTTTATTTACAAGTGAGCATAGTTTGTTCTTGTAAAATCTGAAATTTGAATTTTAGGATTGACGGATTATAGGTGTTGTGGTGTATAAAAATTATATTATTATTATTATTCATTGTAAGTTGAATTAATTGGAATTTAAACACTGAAAAGTGAAAATGTACCTCTCAATATTTAGCATTACATTCTGAAATATTATATTGTTTATATTAATAACTATGATGATCGAACTTATCCAATTTAAATAAAAATAATCCTCAATTACAGTTCCTGTATAGCTTGTAGCTTTGTTTACAGCTTCCTTGGTCGTATTTTCAAAAGATGATGGTCTTCCAACATAGTTCTTCCTTTATCGAGTGTGTGAGGGGAGATGGAGCGGGATATGGCGCGTGCGTAATGCTCTTTTCATTGGCTGAACACATGTACCGTACTACCGTAGTGAATTAAATAACGGACAAAATACAATAGGGCGCCAACACAATGTCTATATACGGTAGTTAGGTTGGGGACTTGAACGGTGGGGTAGCGCCGAACGTCTTGTAAAGAAATTTCTGCTGGTTTTGATTGATAAGCTCAGCAGGCTTATTGGGATTATTAATCAATTTAATGGGATGGAATCGTTTGCAATAGGATTTGTTCTCTTCATTTAAATAGTAAACTGGATTATATGAGTAATAACACAAATTAACGTCAAAGTCGTTGTCTTTAATGGCAGCTACATTCATTACAATGTACTAGTAAACCCCCGTGAAAAATCACAGGCAGATTAATTAGATACACATCAAAAATACATCATTTATAAAAATACTATTTGAGAAAAATTTTATCCTGGTCTTCCTAACTATACTGATTGACTTTTTGACTGATAAATGTGTGGGGTTATAAAACTGTAGGCCTATTTGTTAAAATTGTGATGCTATAAACATTATTTACATCAAAATAAAGATAAAAGTATTATCTTTTAATTGCTTTTACTTTCTCACTATACTATAGTATATCGCAACACTCATCGTACACTCGCTTTTATATGATTTGATTTTAAGTTATTAGATGTCACGAGTTAATTTATAGTGCTCAGTAAGGATTCCTCCTACATCTTCAAATGGGTCATTTTACAAGTCAAGCTCAAATTTAAGGAGACACGTAAACTGCCCCGCTCATTAAAGAGGATCAAGAAGGGTCGCCTCGCCAGACCAGAAATGCTGAAATTGCCCCAACTTTCTACCTGACACAGGTACGGGATATTTCCCTCCGAATTCTCTCTGAATTTCCTCCGAATAGTTTCATAGCCCCTTGCTATAGCATACCAACTGATTGGAACGCATACCAATAAATATTAGGTTAGGTTGGTTTGGTTTTAGAAGACTGCAGTCACTGACAGGATGCTCGGGGCAATTTCAGCATTTATAGTCTTGCGAGGTGACCCTTCCTAATCCTCTATAATGAACGGGGCAGTTTCATCGTTTCAAAAGTACCCAAAATGTCGGGGCAGTTTCACTACGCCCCAAATTTAAAGCTCTTTTAGAGTTATATACCTTTTAAGGAAACCCTAGACCTTTAGAGGATTACTTGTTTCACAGTCGATTTTCTCCAGAACGGGTAAAAGATTAGTTATAAACCACCGCTAACTTGCCCTTGTTTCCGGAACTGAAATCATATTTTATTGGTAATTTTGTGATGGGGAGCTAAAGTTAATACTCCAAAATGGATATTTCATGATACTTTCATGTGGGGTATCGTTCGAAAGGGCTGTATAAGGATATCAAATATATTTGTTAACTAATTCTGTGATTTATGGGTTTCACAATTTTGTTAGAATACCAATCCCTCTCTATTTTATATATTTCTGCAGCAAATTTGTTTAAACCAATGGTGTTAAGGTGGGTCCACACCATGCGAGGCAAGGTGTGGAGCGAATCTTAATAAATGTTGAATGCATTTACATTCATCACCATAGCAACCAACGTAGCGAATTTAGAATCAGTTAATTATTTTTCTCAACCAACAGCTTGTTTGGGTTACTAGTTTAACAAAATAAATGCAAAACAAACAAAAAACAAAAAATCAAATTTAGAATTAGTTAATTATTCTTCTCAATTGACAGCTTGTTTGGGTTACTACTTACTAGTTTAACAAAATAAGTTCAAAAACAAACAAAACAAAAAATTAACAAAAATGCTTACTGTAACATAATAAAAACACCTGTTGTTATATATCATATATTGTTGTATATTGTAGATAAAACCGCTGGCTCTGATACAAAGCCTAACAATACAATAATAAAGCTATTATTTTAATTCAAAACTGTAACGTGACGTTTGAACCACCCTGTATTGAAACTATGCCAAATTCCAAATTTCCTTTACATGCTATTGTTCCTTTATGACACCAGACAAACAGTCTGATCTCACAAGAGCTCCGTTTTTAATTTTAAGTCATATTTAACAATTTCGGTTAACATAATTTGTGAATATCTACCATTAATCATTTCGTTGATTAATTACTATTTCTAGATGTTTTATCAGACTATCCACAATTGATTTTGACTAATGGAAATACTAACCTTGATGCATAACAAAGTACTGCGATACAGAAATAACATTGAACGTAGTGCTCCGTATTGGAACTGTCAAACACCGATTGACAGGGATATTTATTGTATAACAGCAACTCTTGTTGTCAAAACACTGCAAGTAAAACTTAATTGTCAGTGTGTCACATGTTTTCTTCAGAAATTGCAAACAAAACAAACCCCTATCAAGGGGAGGAGGGGTAGTGGTAAAGTGGGGAAACAATAGTCAAGATGTACAGTTCGTCCTTCACTTTTGAGGAGTGTGCATACGTACTGTTGAAGGTTGAAGTGAAGTGTCAAAAAGAGTGTTTTGAGTGTTTTTTTTGGACGAACTGTGTTGTTTTAGTAAGGATTATCATTAAATAGCAATTTTGGATTCTTTTAAAACCAAAGATAAGCATATAGCTACTATAAATGACTAGGGAAGACCCCTGCGTGCTTCGCTCGCCAACTCTAATTGTCGCTCTGAAATAATTTAACGTATAATATATGTTTGCTAAAACTCTTTATATAAATAACTAGGGGAAACCTCTGCGTGTTCCGCATGCCAACCCCGTTGGAACCTTCTATGCACGTAATCTTGTTATCTTTTCTTTGTAATAAAGGTGTAGGATTAATAATAACCCCAAAGCTAAGATGGTAAATAATGTTAAATGTTCAAATCAAATTATTTCTTATATTTTTTAACATCAGTTATAATAAAGGTTAAAAGAACCAGCAAGGCTCAGGTCTACACTTTAATAAAAACCTAACCTAAATGTTAGAAATACAAATAATTGCTTCAAAGTTTGAAATCAGCTGTTAATGGAAATATTGGAGCAAACATCTGATTTATCTGTTATTTTATTCAATTGGTTGCTATGGTAATAAATCCAAATACATGTGTTGGTACATGAGTCTAGGCCTAACCTAAGATTTTCCGACTAAATTTATAAATATTGAAATAAAAAATGTTTTATCAACATAAATTATAGCCTATGTAATGTAGGGATAGTGTATCTTTTTATTAGTAAAACTATATTTTCAATCGGTTTATTCCAGACAAACCCCTCACATACAAAGAAGCAAACAACAAATTTTACCTCTTTATAATATTAGTATGGATTTACAATTGCATACAATAAAAATCTGCTTGTGGTTTTGTTGCATATTGTAGTTTTTTTGATAGTGGATATTATGAAAAGCATTAAAAATATAGGTATTTTGTTATGTGTTTAGACCTCCGATAGGTTAACCAATTTGGTTTGTCCTTAGGCGTAAACTAATTAAGGATTCTACGCTACAGCACAGATAAAAGAACAAGTAACTAATTTTTTTACGTAATTGCGATTTTCTTTTTCCACCATTGATCTCTAATTTTATTACTTTGAATGTACGTAATAATGATATTATTTTTTAAACGTTAACCTCCAACTTAACTTTTTGTGTCCACTTCAATAATATCAAAATTTAATTACAAATTATAATTAGTTTATGGTAAAATAAAATGCTTACTTTATTCTAGCTGGCATAATTACCTGGGGACAAATGATTTACTGTATTATCTTAAAATAACAATATGTACATAAACAATATGTACATGGATAAGGATGTAAATATTCCCGTATCAAACAACTGTACTTCAGGAGTGGCGGCGCGGCACCTCCTCGCGCTCATTTAAAAACGATTTCATAATGATGTAATCATCTTATCACAAATCGGTGAATTGAAAAGTTTAGGTCAACTCATTGGCTACAACTTTCCCGCAGGAAGTTTTTTTATAACCGAAAAATAAAAAAGTTCCTCGCTTAGTAACTTTTCCAT
>JAGFPH010010292.1:5729-27857 GCA_018207615.1 Philaenus spumarius
AGGTTTATATTGATTGGTTGAGAAATCTGGAAGATATGTTAAAAAAATACCAAAAAATACCAAAAAACGAAAATTTGTGAATTTTTAAACAACGATAACTTTTGAATGCGTCGTTCGATTTTCATTTTTAAAAAAGCATTCTACGCAGTTTTTAAATCACAAAAAGAAAATGTACAGGTTTATATTGATTGGTTGTGAAATCTGGAAGATATGTTAAAAAAATACCAACAAATACCAAAAAATGAAAATTTGTGAATTTTTAAACAACGATAACTTTTGAATGCGTCGTCCGATTTTCATTTTCAAAAAAGCAGTCGACGCAGTTTTTTGAGCACAAAAAATGTATACATGGTTTTATTATGATTTTTTCGCACGCTTTAAACTTATTTTTAAAAAACATAAAAATTCAAAAAAAAATGTAGGTTATTTTTTTAAATTTCTTCGGATTGGCTCGATGGATCTCAAATCTAATCAGATCTAAGTTTTGATACACCCTTTCGAATGACATGTCGTAGAATTCAATCGGTTGATTCGTTTTTGAGAAACTGTACGACAAAAATTTATTTACACACATACATCCACACACACACACACACACACACACGCACACACACCTACTTGTAGGACGTACCAAATGGCGAGGCACACTCACACAATGTCAAACGGGGAGACTGTGTTTCCGATGTCTGATCCATATTAGCTTGCATACATATGTTAGTAAAATTGCCCGTATTCGGTATGTAACATCAAAATTAACATTTTTTCAATTTAGGAAATCCACACTAAAGCTACTAGATGAGGAGGGAGACAAACGGCGAGATTTTCACGCAAGTTGCACACGTGAGTTGGCAAAACTGTTTCCGATACTGAACTCCACTTGAATATTGCTAGACTAGAAACCTTTCTTTTATGCACTTGTCAACCCATACAAGATTTATTGTACTATCAAAGAGCCGACGGAGCTAACAACATGTTTGCCTCTTTGCTGCTAAGAAATTATTAACAATATGTTTCTTCTCCTTTACGTTTAATATTTATTGACTACAAATAATATAAGTTAACCATTTTTAGCTGTTTCAAGGCATTTTTGTATAGCAAAATGCAGCTCATTATTGGAAAGCTGGTTCTTGTTGGAAACCAGGAAATTAACATGTCTATTAAATAATTTCAGACCAGGGCAGTAAACACAACTGTCCAACAATTTGAGCATAAAAAAATTATACAGTTTAATTTCTCATAGTATCCTTAATACAGATATTTTTTCTCAAAGGTGTTTATTGTCGCTAAGCGATATCTTCCTTAATTCTCCATCAAAATTAATTATTCAAACTTCATTTTAAGCTTTTGTTCCCCGCTATTCACGAAAATAGACAAACAGCTTAAAATTCATGTTTTCCTTACAAAAATTGATTAAAAACTCTTTTATAATATACTTTATATGGTTCCTAATGAAGGGCGACATCTTTTAACAATCTGTTTAACTAGCATGACTGCTGTTAGATTGTATACAAACTAAAATTCTATATGAAAACAGTTATTTATAATCCATCGTAAATAAATAAACGTAATTAACTCAATTAAATCAACTTATTATTAGGTAAGGGTAGGTCTACTCCTAACTTGTGAAATATTCGCACATGTCAAATAGTATTAATGATTTTGGTGACTAAGAGAAATAAACTAAACATTGCAATATTATAAACAAATAAATACAGTTTCATTTAAACAGTTTATTAGAAAATCAAGAACATTCAAACACTTTTGAAAGTAAAGTATTGTTTCTAAAAGTAAAAGTAAAAATAAAATACAGAACACAATCCTCACAAAAATACGTTTATTTGTCAAACACGTTTCAACGACAAAGTCGTCATCTTCAGTGACATATGAGCATCAACTAAATTAGAACGTAGTTATTAGTTATAAATTTATTAGATACTAGAGGGCTCCGTCCCCTGCTCGCTTCACTCGTCAACCCCCTCGGTGACTCATGTAGAAGCAAATGCAAACAGATTATTTTATATAAATAGGCCTACTATTAAATTCTAATACGTCTTATTTATTTTTAATTAGAACGTAACATAGTCTTATGTTTAAATTCCTTAACTTAAGCTTTTATTTATTTGTGTGTGTTGAAATATGAGTTGGTTCAGTCTAGGCCTAAATTTAAATATTATATTTCATTAAGCTGGACATCCGAATCAACTGTTTTATCTGTTATTTTATTCAATTTGTTGCTATCGTAATGAATAAATATTTACATTCAAGAAATATGTGTTGCTTCATCAGTCTAGGAATAACCGAAAATTATGTTTAATTTATTTTACCTGCCTTAACGGCAACTTACACACATAATTTATATTTTTATGCATGTCTTTGCCACAGTAAGATTCGAATGATGTGAGTGTCATCTTTCAATTGTCGGTTTTTAGTTTTTCATAATAAGCTTATTTATACATTTAGCAGTTTGCGCGTTGTCAGTTAAATGTATTTTTCTTTTAAATTTAATAATAAATTAAAATGAAATTTAGCACACGTACAAATAAAGTATTTATATGTGTTCTGTGAACAGTATAAAATTGTGCTCTCCGTTTTTAAACATTTATAAAGAGTTTTAAATAGTTTTCTAAAACATCTTTCAAGTAAGATCCCATACATTATTGTGGAGGTTATGGCCATATTTGGTACAAAGGTACTGACAATAATTATCTTAATTACTTCACAAAAAGTTTTGTAACTCTGGCCTATTATTTGCAAATAAATTATTTCCTCAGTGATAAAAGCAGAGATTGTATCGAACAGTTAGCGTTTTCACGAATATTTAATGTTTTTTATGTTATTATTTAAACTGTATACAATGTTTTTTGATTTACACCTTGTGCGTAACCTTACCTTTGCCGGTCTTTAAAAATATATCATCTTCATTTGGCGTTAAAGCTGTCAGGATTGCATACGCACAAATTAAATAGATTCCGGTTTGTTAATTTACATGATACTGGCTTAAAATTCATTTCTCAAGCTAAACGATAGTTTGATAATTAATTGATATCGGCTCTAGTTTGACTGACTTTAAATACATTTTTTTTTAACACCTGATCATTTCTCCCTACTACCTACTTTTGTAGTGATCAGCGTCTTTAAAAGTTAAAAAAAATAATATTTAAAAATTAATTTAACTATACATTTTATATAACCTCAATAAATGTTTTAATAAATATTTTGGAAGGGAACTTGGAGCATTTGTATTTATAAATTATCACTTTCAAAGTCCGAAATATTGTACTAGTTCAATCCAATTGTTATTTCCTTTAGGTTAAAACCACCTAAAACTAAATGATCAGGTAGAATACATGTCAAACTCGCCCTTGTTAAAACCATTGTCTTCATTATGACCTGATGTCTCCCTGCCCATCCCTTTTGTTTGTTAACCAAGTAAAGTTTCTCTGTTGTAATATTTACGGCGGTTTTCTATATTTTCCTTAGTCTGGGTCAGGTACTTATGTGGCTTCAAAAATATTATTTTTTTAGAATACAACATTTACGGTTATGCCTTCAGTCGGGGGCGACAATGTTGCCAGATTTAACACATCCCGTGTTGCCGTCAAGTGCACCTTTTCTAACTAAGGGTTCAGTCCAATCGTTCTTGTCAATTCCTTAGATGAGGGTGTTGCTTGCTTCCATTATTTGAATGTGCGCAATATATTATAAATTACACAAGTTATTCACAAACCTCAAACATTACTCCAATTAGAGCGTTAAACTTTTTAATCGAAGTTAAGAAACTATTTTTATGTTTTAACTATGTCAAAAATGGTTGCCTATCAGTAATAAATTTGACTTAGTTTGTTAAATAATGCAATACCTATATGAATAGTTTTAAAGAAGTATATGTTCATTCAAAATTCAGTTATATAGTTTAATTATGCATCAATTATGCAAGTTTACCGATATTTAATTAATCTAGGAACCCATCATAAAGGAATAAAAGGAAACATTGGTTACAAATTTAAATGAAATGAAGGATGTATTACAAATGAAGGATATGAAATAGTTACGGGTTTGTGGAATATTAATAACTTATTGTGCATATTCTTCCTAGAATCAAAATATACAGTATTATTACAAATTGTTTTAGAGTAAATTAACCAATCATTACGTTAACAACACTTATAAAATTACTTTAGATTATAACCCACCCAACTTTTGCTCCTTATTTCCAAATATCTAACATTTTAAGTGGTAGGCCTATATGAAAGATTTCTTTTATTCCAGTTTTTCTGCAGAAAACATGTTGCTAAAAGTTTTATTATTCTATTTCAGAGAATATTTCAACAAAATGTTCAAAAATTCTGTGGTTTTAGAGATTTTCATATACATAAAAACTATGGTGGAACCAACTCGTAAAAAAATAGTGATAAAAATATGGGTTTTTTATGCTGAGTGGTAGTTTTTTGTTTTATCACCATGTCATTATTTCACTGTTCTCCACCAAAAAGACCTTATTCCTGCCATGGAATTGTTATTGGTTAGATTGTTCAGTATATACAGTGTGTTCATAAAATCCCTTTAACCCCCTTTATTATTTTTGTTATTGAAAATAAGTTAACAAAACTTAGTACAAACCTTGAGTTGCATAACAGGACACATTTTTTGACATATCTGAACCTTTAGGGTTTTGGGGGCTTGAGGGGGGTTAAAAATTTCAAGTATAAAAATAGGTAATATACCATTGAAAAGCTTATTAAAAGAGAAACAGAATGGCGCAAACTAGAACTTAGTATCTTGCTTCGTTTCAAAGTAATGGACAATGAAAGTTCTGGAAAATGAAATTGTTATCATAACATCAAAGCAGGTTATTAGTTTGTTATATTAGGAATAAGAAGGTTGTATGTTATTTTACAGAACTTTGATTGTCCATTACTTTGAAACGAAGTAAGATATTAAGCTCTAGTTTTCGCCATTGTGTTTCTCTTATAATAAGCTTTTCGATGGTGTATTATATGACCTACCTTTATATTTGAAATTGTTACCCCCTCAAGCCCCCCAAATTATAGAGGAGGGCACATATGTAAAAAATGTGTCCTGTTATGCAACACAAGATATAAACAAAGTTTTGTCAACTTATTTTCAGTAACAAAAATAATGAGGGGGTTAAAGAGACTTTATGAACACTCTCCATATGAAATGTTGATGAGTGTTTGTTAATTATAATATTTAAACATGCAATTACACTTTCGTGAGAGGTGGAATGCGTTAATAAAGATCATAGAAAACAAACACTACACTTTATGTTTATTATAAGTGTCTTATTGTTAAATTTAGTTAAACACAAAAACTATTGACATATAAGTAAAACTCGCTCTTCTCCAATTGTATATGGAATTTAATAAATAAAATTAAAACTAATTAAAATTAACAAATGCATTATTTAAATTTAAGGAATTGAATACAAATTAAAAAATTGTATTGTAATAATTGAAATTTATTTCGAAACATGTATTTCTATTTTTTCCAAAGACCGCTTAAGTAGAGGTGAAAATATTCATTGTGATCCTTAGTAGGAGCTCAAAAGCATAATTTAAGAATGCAAAATGCAAGTAGGAATGATATAGCGATCATTTTGAGTCCAAACATATTAGTTGTACGTCTAATGTGTGTGGTATCAAATTAAAAATAAAAATATGAAATTTAAAAATATATTAATAATTTATCTATTAGGGTAACATTGTTTGTTTCCTATTTTGTATGATAGATTCTATTTTTTATTTTTAAAACAGTTTTCTTTGTTGCACTCGATATAAACTTCCACTATACCTTTTTCCATTATACTAAAAAAATACAATTATACAGCTTAAATAATCTCACTAGTTTCAATAGATTAAGGTCAAAACGGAATACTAGACCTCCTATACATTTTTAAGAAATTAAAGAAATTAATTATTTATTTTTAATACAGGTTCAGAATTAACTATAACATCAAAGTTATGTTACTTAAATAACTATTGTATAACCTTCATTGAAATAGTATATGAATAGTTTGTGTTAACATAATAAACGACATACACAACAAAACATAGCCTATTTCTAGTTTATTGATACTGATAATTTATTTTTTTTAACAATTTTAGTGATTTGCACTCTAATAACATGACATACACAACAAAACATAGCGTATTTCTAGTTTATTGATACTGATAATTTATTTTTTTTAACAATTTTAGTGATTTGCACTCTAATAACATTCTTAGGTATTTCCATTCTAGGCCTAACCTGAAATTGTCATATAATCAGATTGTAACATGGTGTAGGTTATGTAGGACATTTTGTATAGGTTTTAACAACATAAAGTTCTTGTTACGAAAAATAATTTACCTGATTAGTTCATCTATTTTAATATGGTGGTTAAAAATAATAAAGTTCAATAAATCAAACAGTGATAAATTTCTAAAAACAAAACAAAAAAAAAACATGTAGGATAGTGTTATACAGAGTTTTAAATTTCCACCAGAAAAAAATTTGATTTAAACAAGTCAGACACCAAAAGTGGCAGTTTTGTAATGGGAAAAACTAATCTTATATTAGGCATAGATACTTAATTATTAATATTACTGTTCCAATCAAGCAGATGTGTAAAACTACCGGTATATTATTTTATTTGACCAATCCATATATAAATAAACTAGCTTAATATCCGTGTTTCGCTACAGGGAATTTGATTGTTGCATCACCATGATTCATAATTATTGTCATATTTTTCTCTCATTTTCTTTCATTTATTATTTCTCGACAGTGAACTACAACATGTGCATTCAATTAGTTTGGTATTTATTGTTCACTGGCTGCCCACCAATCGTCTTCGTCATGGTATGCGTGCTAAATAAATTAAATCATAAAAAAATTTAAAAAATCAGAGTGAAGACCGTTTTGTTATTCAACCGCTAAATTTACAGACTGGTAAATCACAGTCTTAGCTGGAAGTTTGCAGATCACCCAGATACGTCTTTAATATGCGAATGCATAGATCGGGATAGTTTTGATCAACTAAAATATTTTCTTAAAATTAATAAGTGCCAAATTTCAGCTCTCTAAGTTTAAGGAAAGAATACTAATTAATATTTATTGTTTTTAGGGTTTGTTATTACATTTTCAACCCTTAGCAGCACGTAACAAAATGTAAAACTGGTATATTTTTTATATGTATCTTGTAAGAAATATTTTCAAAATTTCAGCTCTCTAGATTAAGGAATGTTTACAAATTTATATTTAATGTTTTTAGGGGTTGTTATCACATTTTTATCCCTAGCAGCACGAAACGAAATGTACAACTCATTTACTTTTCATATGTGTTTTGTAAGAAATAAATGTACAAGATTTCAGCTTTAAGGAAAGAAAACCAACAACATACATTGTTTTAGGGGATGTTTCAACCCTTAAAGGCCAAATATTTTAAAATCGTATATAATTGCGCAACTAGCGCATTTGAGCAATATGTGTACCAAATATTTCACGTTCACCCCTTAGCAGAACGTGATAAAATGTAAAATTGGTTAATTTTTTTATGTGTATCTTGAAAGAAATAAATATACAAAATTTCAACTTTCTAGCTTTAAGGAAAGTATAACAAACAATGTTTATTGTTTTAGGGGTTGTTTCAATCCCTTCTTATTTCGCCTCTAGCCCCTATTGAGCAATACGTGTACCAAAGTTCCATAGTGTAATACATTTTTGCAAGGCATGGCATTCCTTAAACATTAGTTACTGATGCTGAATCTCAGTCTACTGCTAATTTATTTAAACAAAATGTAACTGATTATGAATAAAAACATATAATAATAAGCCCAAAACATTCACATCAAATGGTTTAGCATTAGCAGCTGTTAAAGTAGCTAAAGGGATACTTAAAAAATGTGATTATGATAAGACAGATCCATATTTATCTTTATTGTGTTATAGAAATACTGCAAAACCTTCATTTGCCTTCACCAGCAAAGTTATTGTCTTATCGAAATCTAAATACCTTTTTACCACATAATAGTAGTTATCTTAAGTCAAAATTAGTCAAACCAAAATTATTAGCACTAAGAAGAAGAAGAAGCAAAAAAGCTATACAAAAGTATTATAATAACACAGCCAAGCCTTTACCAGATATAAATGTCAATGACAATAATGTTACTTAAAAAAAACCTTTAGAACTTTCTTGAACTCCTGGGAAATTTATAAGTAAAGAAACGATTTATGTCATAAAAGATGAAAATGGTAAAAAATATCAAAAATGTTTTGATTAATTATATATTTTCCAACTGGAAATATTCTCAATAAAAATAATTGTTCTAATGGGAAAATTAATACTGTTAGTAACAGAAGTTTTAGTAACAGAAATTTTGAAGAAAAACTAGACTTTAAAAAAAATAATGTAATTAAACAAATGGATGGTTACATTACTAAAAATGACGACAAGTTAACAATCCTAAACAAACTATATGCAGATCAAATAGTTTCATTTTAATTGAATTTGTATTTTAGTAAACAGTAAATTGCTTGTTTTACACTTTAATTTCTTTAACAATAATTTTCTTGACTATTAGAAATATTATTTACCTTACTGTAAAGTTTATTTTGTAAAAGTGTCATATCATAAACTAACATTATTAGTCAATCATGTAAAGATTAAGAACTTTTATTTTATCAGAGAGGAAAGATTTTGATGTAATGTTGTAAATTATAAACTATATTAACATAGATAAACCTCATGAAAATAGTATGTACTTGATCATAGACAACATACATGGACCTGTTGTATATCCACTACAATCAAGATGGCTACTTTGTGCAAGACCTGTTAGTAGTTCACTACATTAATTATTATGAATCATTATTTATAATAAATAACCTTTGCTAAGTAATATAAGTTTTTTCATTATAAATCTTAATCAAGTTATAACCCTTGAATTATTTTAATAATTATTGGCTAAACAAACTTAAACCCTCTTTTACGTCTAAAATTATTTCATTACAAGCAACATTTCTTATTACTTTGGTGAAATAAGAACTTCACAAATAGGCGATGATAACCACCAGGGCTTTCGCCTATAAAAATAAAAAGAATAAAAAATAAAAAAAATCTTCACAAATTTGAATTTAAGTTCTTGAATTATAGTTCAATAGTTTCAAATTTTAAAATCATAACTGTTTAGTGAGTCAAATTAAGAATGTTTCAAACATTTGTTGAGCAAATAAAATAAAACAAGAAATACAGAGACCTTATTTTTAACACAACGGAACAGATCACTGCAAATCGGGTTTAGAAATTTTTCAAAATAACTGCCTTTGTTTGTTTCCTTTTGTTCTGCAGGTCACCTTTAGGTTTACTTCTGGAAATTTTAGCAGGTAAAGGGTGTCATTGTATCTCATCCGTCCGATTTGTTTCTGTCATAATAGATTTATTACACTCCCAAAGTACCTGCACTATGTCTATTTGTTAATATCTTGAATATTACTAGACTAGAAACTTTTCTTTTATAAACATGTCAACCCATGAAAAATATATTGCATTATCAAAAAGCCGACGGAGTTAACAACATTTTTGCCTCTTGCTACTACGAAATTGTTAAAAATATGTTTTTCCACCTTTACGTTTAATATTTATCGACTAAAAATAATGTAAACTAGAAATTTTAAACTGTTTCAAGAAACTTCAAGGCTTTTTATATCAATATGAGTTAATTGCTTTTAATAAAAGTATATTTGGTCTGTTAAAGTTTCTTTTGTTCAAATTACAGATTATTGTATTTAATACTTTAAACTAATGTTAAAAGAAGTTTTTAATATTTTTGAAAGAATACCATCACAACCAGCACAGTTTAAAAGAGCTAAGCACATCATCTACAGCGGAGACCGCATTAACATAGGAGGTGAATTATTATTTGTAATTAACTGTGAAACTAAAACTTTTAGCAAGGTTTTGTTCAAACAGAAGCCTACAACTATATATATTAAACGAATTAAATGAAGACGATATATTGTATATTGACGAAATCTGGGCTGTCTTAAGTATGAATGTGTGTTTCGTTTACAGAAAATGGTCATCTCGTCCATTCATGTAGCTGGTTTATTTTGTAAAATGTTCAATGTTATGGAATTAAAACTTAGCATAGCAATTAAAAACCGTATTTTGAACTTTTTATACAGAGTATCAATTTGGTATCTCAAAAATTAGTCTGTTCAAATTATGTAAATTTTTAGAATATCATCACCTGCAACGTTTTAACTAGTTAAACACGTCAGCATAAATATGTTCAGTAACTATAAACCATTTTTGGCATACTAAACGCGAGGCACTTGAAGAATGTATCAGTTCTGTTGTTTTTATCGATTGTTTACTATCGTTATATATTTCGTATAATTAATAGTTATAGAAACGAAAAGTAATAGCTGATGTCCTCGACAAAAAATTGCCCTCTACTATTTAAAAAAAAAAATCTCTGTATATTTAATCGTCATTCCTGTGAAAGTATTAAAGTAATAATAATCTGTTTGCATATGCTTTGCTGTGAGTTGCCGCGTGGGTTGGTGAACGAAGCGAGCAGTGGGCACTATAGTCTTGAATAAAAGTTGTAACTAATCTTACCATTATCAGAACCAGTAATTAATTATAAAGGATATTAATTAAGTGTAGTAAGTTTTAAAAATATGTTCCATTCATAAGCAATATGCTTCAATCAATATATATATAATCCAAATACCACTCAATGACTCACTCATCACGAAATCTCAAAAACCAACGAACGGATTGGAATGAAATTTGGTATGTAGCTTCCTCAAGGGTCGTAGGTGATCACTAAGAAAGATTTTAAAAAAATTCGAAATTTTAGCGGGGGGTTGGTTTAGAGAGGTCAAAGTTACTAGAATTCCCCATAAGAAATACATAGTATAATAATATATTTATTGATATATTTTTTTGGTTAATGTACATTTAACTTTGATTTGTCTATCCGTGAAAAGCCGGATCTGGCCAGCTAGTAAATTATAGGAAAAAGAAAACTATTTGAAAAATTAAATGTACTGGTATCTCATGTGGTGGAAATTCGAATTTTGATTGTAAATTAACGAAATTCAACTTTTTTTCATGTAATTAATTGAAATTTACTATTACCAAATTCTTAATTCGTATCTTGACGCTAAGAGGAAAATAATGGGAAAGGGCAAAGAGGAAGCTTGGTGGAATTAATGATAAATAAATCAATAAACATGTAAAATGCCTTAGAAGTAAACAATTTAACTATTAAACGGTAGAATAATTTACCAAATAACTAGAGATAAGTGATAATTCAATTTAAAAGAAATGGAAGCAACGTTAAGTAATTTTTTTTATAATTAAAAAAATATATTTTTTCCCGTGCAGGGAAAGCAAAGGGACATTAGCTCATACTGCCGTGAATGTGATCAACAAATTATTTGTTTGATTCGTGTTGTAAACAAAAATCGTGTGTCTAGATAAATATAAAACCATGACATACAAAAAATATTTTCGTCATGCTGCTTTAAAAACAACGTACTGTATATGGTTGAACCACTCGAAATCAATTTTGAAAAATCTAAATGGCTGTAACTCAACATTTTTAAATACTCCCAAATAGCATTGTGTAGCATATCGTTTGAAAGCTTATTTAATTACAAATCCAAAAAGAATAATAATTAATATTTAACAAAAATAGTACAGCAAAATAGGACAACATCGGAAAACACGACTTTGTTGGTTTTTTTGCCGCCATTTTTAGTCGGTTAAAGGAATGGATGTACAAATTTCACCGTTGGTTTTCTCTTGAAATTCTACATCGAAATAATGTATCACATGACCGCCTTCCCATTTAAAATAACAAAGTTGTATTCAAGATGGCGGATAAATATTTTGAAATCTTAATAAAATATAATTTGTACATAGAGTAGGTTCCTCAATTACAGCTACCTTAAAATTTCCCTTAAATACGAAATATTAAACCGTTTCCAGACTTTTCAGCACTCCTGCATATTTTTATGTATGAAATTAAAAATTAATTTATTAAAGAAATCATACAGAAATATAATAATAATTATTCAAACAAATATAAAGAAAATATAAAAAAGAATATATTGACTGAATACAACGGTTAAAAACGAAACTTTCCTAATAATAGGGGCTCTGTGCTACTGTACGGAAGGAAAAGGACTGAACCATCACTTTCTAACTACAAATAATAGCAAACAAATATTGAGTTTCCGACTAACAGCAAAAAACCTTCTAGACTTTGTCTAAATAATAACAAAAGAAGTCAACTCCCCGTATATGCGACTAAGAGTGGATGCCGTGCGAATACGAGCGATCGCAGCGCAGCCTACAAATACCAATTGTAAGTAGGAGTGCATAGTGTGTTTGTATCCCAACATGTCAAACGAGGAGGATTTGAGAAAAGTAGTGAAATATGCTCTAAAGACCGAAAAACCGGTTTATACGCTGAAAATATTGGTTGGACGTAACGGGATCTCCCCATCTAGTTTTGCCTCCCCGTTACGTGTTGTGCGTACTTGTAAATCTCCCCGTGTGATACGTCCTACAAACACACACACACACACACACACGGTCGGACATCTCGGCGGGAATAGTCAGAATGGCTTCCTGGGACCTCAAAACGTGGAGATTTAATGAAAACTCGACTTTCGAAAATCGGACCGAAATCAATAACTTCCCTTTATTGGTAGCGGGAAGTTAAAAATATGAATTAATAATATTGTACAAGTTCATTGTCATTTTAAATGTGTCTAACAAAGTAATAGTATCAAGCCCCATTATCTTAGGGAACACGTCGCCTTCACTGTCACTTCGGCAAAACTAACGGTTCAGACAAAGTCAAATAAACGCTATTCGTACTGGAGTTAAATCCCGCTTTTAGTAAAACATCTCTTTTTATATCTCCTTGACCTGATTTTGCCTATTACCGAATTTTACAGAACTATATACAGGGTGCCACAAAAATTCCTTAGCGGGCTATACAGAATCGAATTGTATACATTGAAATAAATATAAAATGTTCAGTAACTTTTGTCGAATTGGCTTAGTTTAGCCGCAATCCGCCATTTAGTTTTTTTTTAATTCACTGTAACTCCAGAAATAGATAAGATGTTGAGTTCAAATTTGGTATAAGCATTTTGTATGTTGCGATGTACAGGTGTGCCAAACACCAAGAATTTATGTTTATAATTTTCAAAATAGAGGACGTTTACAAAAGTTTAACGCGGAATGCCTTAAAAACCGGTAACTTTACAAAAATGTACAAAAGAGCAAAATTAATTTTTTTTATGAAAAACAAAATATTTTTTGTCGTTTCTATACGTCAACGGATAACCGAGTTATCGAGAAAAAAAACTGAAAACTAATTTCCTGGTAATTGTCTACAACATCCAAAGATAGCTTAAAACAACTTATTTTGAATTTTTATAGTTTAAATAAATAAGATAAAAACTATTGCTCTGAAATGTCGGTTTAGGCTAATTTTAAATGATGTAGACCATTACCAAGAAATTCGGTTTTCAGATTTTTGTCAATAACTTGGTTATCTTTTGACCTATTGAAACGACAAAAAGCTATTTTGTCTGTCGTTAAAAAAAAGAAAAATATTTTGTTTCTCGTACATTTTTGTTACGTTAAAGGTTTCGAAGATATTCCAATTTAAACATTTATAACAATCGCCATTTTGAAAATTATTGAAATAAGTTCTTGGTGTTTGGTACACTTGCAAGTCGTAACACACAAAATTCTTATACCAAATTTGAACTCAGTAGCTTATCTATTTCTCGAGATACAATGAGGTTTTATCAAAAAGATGTCGGATTGCGACTAAACTAAGCCGAATTCGAAAACAGTTACTGCTCATTTTTCATTTATTTTAATGTATACAATTCGATCCTGTATAGCCTGCTAAGGGTTTTTTTTTGTGAAACTGTGTAGACGATAGTAGACATGGATCTAGGGACCAGAAAATGAAAAACTAGCCAGACATTTTCCGAAATTTTTACCTTAGTAATAGACTGTAATAGGAAACAGTTTTTATTCAAAATCTACCTAATACACAATGTGGCCGACAGCCGGAATATGTGGCGAACTGTGAATATACCAACTTATGTGTTTGTTTTTGTTGTTCTAGACTTAGGTTCCAAAACATTATATGATATTTTGAATCACCTTATATACCTTTCGCTACCACTTTAGTGATACCATTTATTACATTCTGACATTTTTTGATAAAATAGCAGTTTCTCTGTACTCTATAAGGTTAACTAATTCTCAAAATAATTAAAAAAGGTAACAGAAATGCCCGAAAATATTTAGTTTTCATAATTTTTTAAAAAATCTGTAATTATTAAGAGTTGTTTTCCCACTTTAGCAACATGGACACACGCTATAATTGAAAAATCATATGTTATTGTTTTAAACACACAAAGAATCAGCTG
Organism: Philaenus spumarius; assembly: GCA_018207615.1. NCBI lineage: Eukaryota > Metazoa > Arthropoda > Insecta > Hemiptera > Aphrophoridae > Philaenus > Philaenus spumarius. The sequence goes on from JAGFPH010010292.1 coordinate 20,211, forward strand.
TAACTTAAATTTAAAAAAAAAGAATTACATCTTTTAGCTTTAATACTTTAACAAAAATGAACCTAAAAATGTGAACAACTTTGAAAAGTATTTTCAACTGAAGTTTTTCTAACATTTTGTAAATTAATCATTACCCCGATCTACGAAAAGTTTTAAGAAATGATGATGAGGTCAGAACTGCAGGCTGAGCAACAACTAATGTACGTTTATAAGCATCTAGCCTACATTATAATTGAAGGTTATGTTTACAACGTCGTTCAAAACCTTAGAGCGATACTCTAGTAAAAATATTATTTATGCGTTCATATTGTTTTCACATTGGGTGACAAACAAACTAGTTATTGTATAACAAAACTTTTATATTTAGTTATAAAAATAGTAGAAACACTAAAACCAAGCAGAAAATGAAAGCAACATTATAGAAAGTTTATAAAGCTCTCAATTGGGCATAGTGACTACCGCTCTTGCCAAATAAGTAAAGGGTTTTAGAACTTATTATTTATTGTATGATGCAAAGTGGATACTTTTTGTAAGAAAAGCTATTACTGAAGTTAGAAATCTAGTTTATTCCAGTAGTTATTTGTGGTAATAAAGTAAATCAAACGAACTAGGCATTTTTGGTCTTACATTTTTAATTTACGTGACGGAATCTTGATAAAAGGACAATTAAATCAAGCCCACAAAGCTCAATAGATTTATTGATTAAAGAATAATAGTTAATGCATGAAGGACGTGTTGTAATCTAACGCCATGCATATATTATAGGTCCGGACAAGGTTGAGCCTGTAACATCGCTATTTGTATTCATTTAAAGGCTTACACACTCCACCAACGCTGTCCTAGTTAATCTAAGCTGTTCTGATGCACGGACATAATAAACACATCAAACAGTTTGGAGGTGTAGCGTAACTAGCTTTAGACTATTTTTGATATCTTCTACAATTAGAGTAACTAATCACAATTTTACTTCTGCAACCGTTTGAGTCACGTGACCAAATGACGGTTTTAAAATTAAATTAAAGGTGTCAATTCTGCAAACACATAAACTGTAGCGTTATTACTACAGCTTCCGAGAAACCCGCCAAGTGGTCCCGGGCCGCCACCCCCACTACTGAAAGCTATGTATGATTAAACATAGGCAAACAATGTTATAAGGGTTTCTTTTGTATATAAGTTTGTGAGGTACAATCCTTTAGAAACACGTGTTTGTCTGACTTAATCCAGATAACTTTAAACGTACCAAGATGTCTTTCCTTTCATTTGATGGATGCTTAATAAAGTTTGTGAAGCAGCAATGTGTAGCGTAAATAGTCTATCCCCCAAAAAACACTTCGTGTTAAAAAAAAAAATAAGAACGCCAAGAAAGCTCTATAAAAAGTATTGATATCATAAATTGGTCACCAAACTTAAATATACATACGAGTAACTATTTAATGATAAACTAATATATTCTTTGTAACCACATAGATTCAAATCAAAAAGAACAGATTTTTCAGCTGCATGCCTAACATTCACTCATGAAATGAAAATCTAAATTAAACAAAAATAAATTTAACTTTTAAAAGGAAAATATAGTAGCCTAATCTGTGCGGTGCCTTCCTCATTTTCTCTCATTACACTAACCTTGATTTCTCATTTCACCTCCAAAATTCCACTCATTTTCGGGGTATACCTTGAAAACTTAAATTACCTTGACAACATAATCAGTACTCCGCGCCAATGAGTTTTTTCACGCCGTTTGTTTTCCTTGGCGTTCCGCAAAACGACCGTTTTGCTTGATAAGACGGAAATAAATACTATTTGTGGCTGGAAACTTTAATTTTTGGGACCCGAACTGTGTACCGTTATACACAGTGAAAGTAGATTCGTCCGGCGCTCAGAAGAGTATTTCCAAAAAAACCTGACTAAAAGTCAAAAACTTAAATTATGATAATCTTCTCTCCAATCACCCTTTTCTAACACCCGATACCTTTTTTAATTGCTACTTCATATCCTTTACCCTCGTGACTCCCGCTCTTTATCCCTCTTTACACGAGCAATCAGCAATGGTTTGTACTTGGTAACTTCATTTGTTGTACAAATTACAGCAGTATTTTCAGTTGGGTTTTAGTAAAACAACTGTTATGGTTATGGAAAATGAAGGTATGCAATTTAATAGTACTTGTATAGTTAGAAAAATGTTTTTCTATTATTATTTAAACAACAATCAGTTACTCTTCGTTCGGTAAAGATTTTAAGTGTGTTTTATACATGTTCCGGGGAGATCTCTTCATGAAAATCAAGTTCAGTATTTCCTTAAAATTACCTTAAAATCAAACGTTCCGCTTTCTTCCACAATTTATTTACGACGTGTTTAAACTTGATTGTACTTATTTTCGTATTTTATATTTTTTTTGCATAGTTTGTATGTACTCTTTTCTTTCTAGGATCTTCTAGAACGTTAAAGGAAATTACTAAAATATTATTATACAACATAACTCTAGAATGACCGAGTAAGAATTTAGATGAACAACTGTATTTTTGGAGATAAATTTCATAGAGTTGACAAAATATCGGTGAACTTGGCGGATTAAAACATAATTTTAGTAAGGACAGCTGAAAAATGTACGGGAGAACGTTTTCTGAAACACAATGTTTTTTCTTCTATTTTTATTAAAATACACTTTGAAATTTTACCTGATATTGTTTGCGTTTCCATATGATAAATTACTATAGATAATTTTGGCCAGACTTTTCTGCGGCGTTCAATAAACTTGCATTTGCGTGTTACTTTATTGGGTGTAATTTGATAACAGGTCATTTATAGTCAAATGGATTTGAAAGCGGGGACGCCTTGCAGGAAAAATCATTTAACCCAAATGTTTTACTATTTAAAACTTAGTTTAATTCGACTTTTTTCTACCATTGAGCGCGGAAATTGCTTAGTACACATTTAGTATGAACGCTCGCTCCGCCAAATATTGTATCCAGTGTTGCCAGTTAGTGCATATTTACAAATCCAGGACATAACCTAATTATAATTAGAAGCCTTAAAACGCAAATGAAAAAGCCATTAAACCTCAAGATGATATAGGCTACCATAATAGTTTCGTCAAAGCAGTCATCGTTAGTAATCCTAATAGGATCCCTTTACAAGGAAAATAAAGTCGGCTTACTATCTGTTGTTGGTTTTTGTGTATAGATGCTGACGTTTCATATATGGGGTGCTAAATGAAATGTTTTAAATCATTTGTTTCAAGAGAATTTCATGACCTGGTGTTTTTGTTAAATATGATTGTAAACACTGATAAATTGGCATGATCTAAACTTAACCAAGGAAATTTATGGTAAATGTCTTTTTACAAAAATCCTTTCAAAGCTGCAGAATTTACTTTCGGCTTTTAACTTCATTTTAAAATAGTAACCTTAAACTTCTCCACTATTTCGAACTCTTTGTAGATGTGAATGAAGCTTTTCCAAAGAAAACACGAACTGCAATTGTCTTGTTTTTATTGATCGCGACAATTTCAACTCTTGAACTGAAATTCCTAAGTTCCACCTATTGTATTCGTTTTAAAGCCAAATTTTTCTCTAAATACATATTTTTCATTAAAAACTTTTCCTTTATTTGTACTTCCCTGCACTCTTTTGTTCTTTTCACATTGACTCAACTTTTGTATTGAACACATTTTTCACAATCTTTAGATCCGAGACTTTCTTTGCCTGAATGCAATACTAAGGTTCTTGCTCGGATTCTTTAGCATTGTCTTGCTGCTTTAAACTAAAGCTTCCATTTCCTTGATTGAAGTCTACTTTGGCAAATAAATGCAAACCTGCCTCCATTTTAAATACTTTGTAAATCTTTAGTCCCTTTGTTTATGGATGTATTTACATTCTGTGTATATGAGTACTTCATTGGCTTTATTTTATATTTCCAATCCATGCATAGTGTTAAATGTATATTAAGGGTGCGCTATAACAAGACAAAACAGCTCCATACAGTCCTCTTCAATATAACTTATATTTCATCGATTTTGAAGGTAACCGTTTGTAATAAGAAAGAAAATTATTCATGAACATCGAAATTATAATTCGTAGTGACAAAAATGGTAAATCATCAATTTTTATTGAAGTTATTTGCTTGTAAACAAGACGAAAAACACGCTTTTCAGTTGAGTCACTTGAAAAAAATATACAAGCGAATTTTGTTACCTACTAAAACTATACATTGGAGTTTTCTGCAAATTTATATGTCTTGTGCTCATGGAGGAAATGAAAAATAAGAACCGCTATTAGTAAAAACGTAAGTGTATACACACGATATTCTAGTCACGCTGAAGTACCTTACCAATACTTCCATGGGCCATCCTTCCAATGTTTACTCCGCTCACTGAATTCGATGAATTTACTCGAATTTGGTATTGCACACCCTTAAGGCCACGCTCCCCTCGTCGGCCATATTGGATTGATTCTCCATAAGCGCAATGCTAACGAATACACCCTAATTTTGTCGTTATTTTTCAACCGAAAATTACAAATGCGGTGTCGTTTAAAAGGTAATATAATCCTAAATGCAACTCGTGGACTAAATTTTAAAAATAGCAATTTATGTTTTTATAAATAAACTAATAAACATGGATTAGTTTACAATATTTTTTGTCATGTTCAAGGCAAGTTTTTAAAAATTATAAAAACAAAAAGCAATACAAGTTTCATTACGTTTAATTTAAAAAAATAATAATAAAAATCGGATAAGAAATACCCACAAAATTTGGGGTCAAACGAGATTGTTGCAGCGAATTACTTTCTAGCCGCCCGACTGCGCTCTAGCGGCCCTGATCCAAAACTAGCTGCGGAGTGATATACGTCATCTTACTTGAGTTTCAGCGCGGGAATAGTTTTTGCTTCAAACGTTACAAGGTTACGAAAGTGCTAAAATGTCTGTCAAATTAAATTATCAAGGCGGTTATTTCTTTGATCTCTTTATACGTAATTATATGTTTAGAGTTTATTATATGTAATTGTTGTAATTAGTAGATAGTTATGGAAGAAATCAAATAATTTTTTCGTTTAATATTTCTAGTTATACATGGCCATTTGAGTAAAGTTCTGATGACATTTACTTTATATCATCTTAATAACTCCCAAATCAATTATAAAAAATATGGCAGTAAGACTTAGGCCTAAATTATATTTTCTTAATTAATGCACTGTGCTGGCTGTAAGCTTGATCGACTAATAATACTGCTAGAAATATATATACACAGTGGATAAACATTGTATGATTTGAATGGTGGTGTCGAGTCGATTTTACTCTGTCTGGTCTTCGAAGGGATGCGAGTAGCCCAACACGGCGGTGCTTATTATTTCTTTGTGGATAACTCACCAAGGAGGAGTGGGGTGAAAGCGGGAACTTAATTAAGACAATAGTACGTACTAGGTTACAATAGTTGTTGCTGTCAAGATGTCTGAGTGAATGGGTCAGCGCCTTTTAGTTTTTTGTGAATTTTAGTTTACTACAGTGTTTGCTTTTGTTGTCTTATGATTTAAGTTGTGTACAGTTATGATTTTAGGCAAGTAGCGCAGTTATGATTTTAGTTTAGCGCGTTTTCTTGAATTATCTTTTGTTAGTTTTAGCTATATGTCGAAATGGGCAGCAAATGTCGGCGTAAGATAAAAAAGCCGCGTAAAAATCGTGGAGGCGAACGTCTTCAGGAGTGGCGTATTTTAAAATCTTATAAATGCTTGCCTTCGACCGCCAGTAAAAATGAAGGAACAAACAGTGCTACCACTTCAGCCATAGTAATGATGATCTCTGCAGCCCGGAACCGGACAATGAAACTCCACTTCAAGACCTTGTTATTGAAGAAGTGTCAGAAGACGAATGTCATGAGCATGAAGTGGTTCAAGGAAGGCGAATTATTGATATAGCCTACTTATTTGAAAAGTTAAAACTACTGAACAATCACGCCCCACAGTTCGGTTGTTCTTTTAGTAATTTGATCCTTACAAGGGAAATAACGCGTGGACTACGTTCCGGTTTTATCTTTGTGTGCAACATGTGCGGTTTTAAAGAAACTGTGTGGTCTGACCCCAACAACGAATCGTCATTGGACATCAACGCGGCAGCGGTGGCTGGTTCCATGAGTACGGGAGGTGGTTTCGCAAATTTAACTAAATTTTTAGGAGCCATGAACGTTCGGTGCATGGGGTTCAATACCTACGAAAAATACAAACATGTTGTCTCCAAAGGCTGGCAAGATTCTGCCCTTGCAGAAATGAAGATTGCAGCAGAAGAAGAAGCAACCCTCGCGCGAGAGCGTAACGACGTGGACAAGGAAGGCGTGCCCTTGCTTACCGTGGTGGCCGACGGGAGCTGGTCTAAGAGATCATACAGAACCAACTTCAACTCACTGTCTGGCGTGGTAAGTGTATTACTATCTCAGAAACTATAAAAGTTACAACAAACTTTAAGTGGGAGACCTTCCCTACTTTTCCCCTTAAATTGTAAATACAATATTAACATTTCCAAAAACTCCGCAATTTTTCCAATATGGCGGCCAATTTATTTTTTTTAAATGGAAACCAATACTATTTATGTTGAATTTCGATTGGGGATACAAATTTAAGAAATTTTTATTCTTTTGTATTTTTTCCTAAACCCAACTGTTTATGAGATATAGCCTCTCAAACATCGTCTATTTAACGTGAGTTTTGTAAGTGGGCCACCATTGGTATCTCAGAAACTATAAAAGTTACAACAAACTTTAAATGGGGGGACATTTCCTTGTTTTTTGAGAAATTAAAAAATATGTATTTAAAATATTTGTAAATGGCCGCCATTTTCCAATATGGCAGTCAACTTTGAAATTTCTTATAGGAACCCCTATTTTTTATGATGGATGTGGGTTTTACATACAATTTTCAGACTTTTAAACTAGTTTTGAGAAACATTTCATGGTATCATTGGATTCATCTATGTTTCAGTGATAAAAATAATTATCTTCAATGTTATAGGCCTATAACATAATCTATATGATTTTTCTAAAAATTTGTGAAACGTTTAGACAGTTTCTTTCATTCTGTAATTTCTGATTCCATAGGCGTAGCCAGGAATATTTACATAAAAAATATTTCGCACTTTGTTTACATTAAAATACGCTCTTAAGAGTAACTTTTTTTCAACACCTATGCAAATGTCAAGCTACAATAAATTATCAATATTTTGCTGACATTATCTTTGGTCGAATTGGGTACTGGCATTTTTTGATATACGATGCAGAATAGTGTATGGCCTGGAACACACGGAGTTTTCGTCCGCCAAGCATTATTGGCCGTGCCATCATACCAACAGTGGCGCGAAGGAGAGTATTACAGCTTACACATTGATCGAAAAAATAAACGATTGGTTTATTTACCGCTGACGGTAGCTGTGCAGCCGATCGCTGCACTAGACGAATTTTCCACCGTCTAAAAATTTTCCTGCCACATTCAAACTGCCCAACTTTTTTTGCGCGTAAACATGCAATAGTTACTATTAGATAAGTGCGCGTAAGCATGCAATACTTACTATTAGATAAGTGCGTGTAAGCACGCAACGGTTACTATTAGATAAGTGCGTGTAAGCACGCAACGGTTCCTATTAGATAAGTGCGCGTAAGCACGCAA